>JAUYWG010000048.1:7790348-7814465 GCA_034779775.1 Enteromius afrohamiltoni
ACAAACATATTTTAAAGACCAATATTTCCCAGGGTCTCAGATTTCCTGAGAGAGGTTAATAAGGAGTGTTTTCTTTTCTTTCTTTTTTTTTCTCGACATGGGAAATCACCATTAGTCATTTTTTTCCCGGTCATCCGCTGTAGCTTTTTATATTGGCCATCTCTAAAGCCAGTAAAAAGCACTGTCCAGTGCCATGGAATTTTCTGATCCTATATTTAAGGAGAAAGCATGCCTCCTTTAGTTCTAGAATGGAAAAATGTTATAGCTGATGACATGCTTGATAAAGTGCTTCCTGCTCTGATCCCTCCCTTGTTTGTGGTGCTATTGTTTCTCTGCTGTGTTATTCATAGAGGTGGACATCCTTTGACATAGCTGGAGCCATACTGTATGCACAAACACATCCTTCCTCTTTTCCATATGGGTTTTGTGTTTGCATTATAGGATTCTGATACATGAAATGTATCAATTCAGACATTATCTACTTGCAAAAGCAATACTGGAGTTAACTGCCTCTTTAAAACAACAACAACAACAACAAAAACTATTCTTTTACTTTTCTCCAGGTGAGCACAGGTGTTGGTATCCCTGTGGCTTCACAGCTCAGGAAAACCTGCGAGCCAGTCACGTTCCAGACTTCTCCTGGAGCTGTTACGATAACTGGTGCTGCAGAGGACACAAAAGAAATCCAATTATTTCGAAGTTACATATTATATAATACACATGCCTTGCTGAAGTTATCAGCATGTGGGTTTTCCTCGTGCCTTTTTGAGTAAGGAATTCTGGGAGTGAGTTAGCACACTGCACTGATGGACAGATTGGAATACAAACAACAGCTGCTTCATTGCTTCTAGTCTAAGCAAGTCACTTGAATAGTAAATGAATGTCCTAGTGACTTTTTCTTTTGGTTAAACATAATTATAAATTAATTATTCATTTAATGTCGCAACAGTTATCTATTCATTTACACTGAACGGTGACTGGCAGATTTAGGCTTAAAAAAAAATCAATAAAGGGGTCATCACACGCAAAATTCACTTTTATGAGTTTAAAGTGAAATGTCTTTGCAGTGCATATTCATAACCATGGCTTCATGGCTTCATAATTCATGGCTCTGTGCATATTATCCGCTTGTTAAGTCTGACGTCAAAGAAATCAGTTGCCTGTGATTGAATATAGTGTGAGCTGCTGATGGGAAATATTGCCAAATTTGTACTAAATTATTACTAAAGTTTCAGATTCTGCAATCTTACTATATGTGTACAGTATGCATGTACATTGAGTTGGCTCAGTTGTTCAGTTGGCTCTTTTGGCACCAAATTTATCTGTTTATTTTTGAGCCCTGAGGTAGTATTCTCAAGTCAAGTGAGTTAAAGCTTTGACCAGAAAACAGCACTTCTTACGTCACCACTTAACAAGCAGATAGGCTCTGTAAGAGCTGTTATTATGAGTATTCAAACGTCTTGAGATATAATGCATGTACGATTTAGTGGTTCTGTTTTGTTGTAGTCGACATGGAAATGAGCTAGCGGTCAGGATTCTACAGAAGTTAATGTTTTGTTTTTCACAGATAAAAGTTATACGGGTTTGGAACTACAAGAGGCCGAGTAAATTATGGCAGAATTTTCATTTTCTCCTTTTACAAGATTAAAATGAGGAACGTTACGGTATATTAAAAATATGATTTTATGTATACAGCTCCCTGTAATAATTGATTCGTCGGTAGCCCATTATTTCCTAGGCAATCACCTGCACGATCATAGCCTAGGATACTTGTCTGTTCATGGTGGACTCAAAATACAAACGCAACCATCCAGTGTATTATTTATGGGCTGTTAAAAATGACTTTAAGTGTTAACATTATTCACACAATATTTTTGCAACATCTGTCTTGTTGCTCACTGTAGCAAAACCACAAAATTTCTTAGAGGAAGCAGTGAAATTCTAAAATTAAAAAGTAAAACTCTAATTATTATAAATATAATCATGTTTATTTACATACCATTGAAACTAAAATTCTATTTTTTCATGAAAGCCTATAAGTGTTTATTCAGGTTAATTGGGGCATTTCTTTCTAGTCATCTCAGTGGCAAAAAGCATCCCATTTTATCTGAATTCACCTGCTCTACTGTCAAAACCCACATGCACTTGGATTACTTTAGCAAAGATAAAAGAAGACAATTTGTTTTTACAACCTGCAAACTGATACCCAGTAGTTGAGGAGTATTTCAAAGGAGGTAATACAAATCACTCCTGAATGCTGTCATACCGTCAGCTTGTTGATTAGGAGAAGCCAGAGGTCAGAGAAAGCGCTGCAGGAGAGGATTTTCTATATACAGAGTCCTCTAGCTCTTTTAATCCCACGCCAGAATGCTGTTATAATGAATTATAAGCAGGTTCACTGATTCAAGCGGTCTGACTTTGCTTTAAAACAACCGTGTGCCTGTCTGTTTTGCTAAACGAGACATTGCTATTTGATCAGGAATGATCTCCCTATTCAGAATTGAAAATCCACCCGGGAGGCTGGAATTTCAGACATGTGTGTTCAGGCATAGCTGAACGTTACCACCCTGTACGAAAACAATAGCCTCTGGTCTGTTCTGTTGTTGCCTTAACACACTGTCAATGTATCTGTGTGTGTACAGTTCATTTGTCCGCAGGGACAAGGTACAGGACGGGTCAAGCAGTCCTGGGAGAAAAAGAAACTTGAACACAAGCACATGACAGCTGAATCATGTGAGTTATTGGATCCTAGGGCATTAACAAAGCAAAAAAAAAAAATCTAAAGTAGAAAAGTAGGCCTAGTTGTTGACGCAGCTGTGGATAAAAGTTCAATTCTTTGCACATGCACTCTGATCCATGTGATCTTCATGGTCAAATTCTACACTGGATGAAATAAAATCTGACCTTTAAAGCTGTGGGTAATTAGGGATACTTCAAAACATGAAATCTTAATGCAACATAAACAGTCAATCTAAATTCACACAGCGAACTATTATGAATATTAAAACGGCACATGATGTTTTGCTTCTAGTCTGGAGCAGAACTATAATTTAGCTCTTAATTAGTCAAAGATGAAGTAGCATGTTATGCTTACAATATTAATACATTTACACTTAAATCATTCTCAGAAATGTATAAATTCCAATGTATTATGCAAATGCGCAAATAGTGACAGGCACCGTTTTCACAAATGTACCCTTTACTTTGGTAGCTATTGGGGCATGTTGTTATATTAAAAAATCTTGGCAATTTCAAAATTATTGAAAGTTATTTAGTCTATAACTAACCCAATCGTTCATGACATATTGTAGCTCACGTGCACTATATTTAATCTAAACATCTTACTTATTCATAAAAGTTCAAGTGTCGACTGCTAAATTAAACAGGGGTTTGAGGCATCTCACCTTCGGCGCATTTGCCCTTGTTACGAATCTTAATGTCGGGTTTTTTGTCATTCACTGCTTTCACGCTTGCTGCTTTCAGCTCACAGCCGCTGTTGTAGTTGACGCCGTCAGTGCCACACACGGGATAGTTGCTCTTGCAAACGCAGACCCCTGATTTACTCTTCTTGTCTTTGTCGCCCTTGAAGCACTCGAGTCCGGACGCGCAGCGCTTGGCTGAGGCTCCGCGTCCCCCGCACGGCTCTCCAGCCCCTGACGCGCAGAGCTCGCAGCAGCCGCACGCGTCCAGCAGCGTCCCGGAGGAGCAGCCCTCGGCCGGCAGTGGAGCGCACTTACTCGGGTCGCAGGTGCCACAGCTGCGGGGCAGCCGGTCCGCTGACACCACAGCGAGCAGTGTTAATAGCAGAACGCAGATCATGGTGAGGTGTGAAGAGTCTGAGTCTGCTGCTTCTTTCTGCTCTGGGATGGAGGTTGTAGACCCCGCCCAGCAGGAACAACACTTACAATAGCACAAGTAAACACATCCTCTTTTCTTAGCATAGTTCTGTTGTTATTTGTTTTTGTTTATGATAACATGGAATACCAACGCGTTCATTGCTGGATTAGAAATCTTTGTGGTTAGAAGGGTTTTCAAATTCATGGTCTCTTTTAGTCTCGTGACAGGGATTTCCAAACTTTTTGCCAAGGATTTCCAAATATGATGATCCCCTTTCATGATTTGTGAGGCCGAGACACATTTATACAAGTAAGTGTGATATACAGTCAGCACACTTCTTGCGGAATTAAACCACTTCATAAGGAAAATATTTATTTTGTATTTTCTCTTATGCTGTTAGAGTAGAATCTTAAGTGTACAAACACAATATTCAGTCCAGATTTGTTTTCATAAATAAAAAAATAATTAGCATATGTACACAACTATTTATAAGTTTGACATTTATAAATTTTAATATAAATTTTTATTAAAAAAGGATTCATTAATATCAAAAGTGACAGTGAGTACTTTTTTTTAAACATATTAGATTGTAAAGAAATGCTGTTCTTTTGAACTTTATTACAAACCTCAAAAAAGTGAATTATCATATCATATTATCATAATCATATTTTTAAAATGTTTTTTATTTTGTGCACCAAATCAGCATATTAGAATGATTTCTGTGACACCAAAAAGTGGAGTAATGGTTCTGAAAATTCAACTTTGCATTACAGGAATGAATTAAATCTAAAAGGTAATATTATTAGGAAACTAATATTTTAATTTGTAATAACTTTTCAAATTATTTAAAATGTTTGTGCTTTTTTAATTAAATAAATGGAGCCTTACTAAACATAAGAGGCTTATTTCAAAAACATAAAAAAATTAACCTTCCCAAAACCTTTGAACAGTAATGCATCTATTACAGAACTACAGCCCTTACACTTTCTTTTTCTTTAAAAATTTGTCAGTTGGTTCAAAATCTTAAACCAAAGTGTGACTAAATGATGCTGGGCCTTAGTAAAAAAATGAAAACCTTATCCTTTTTTCACAAATAACTTTTATTTTAACATCAGCTTAACATTTGTACTACTTATCATAGTCTCTTTCCTTTTTATAAACATAACTGATGTATGAATCCACCACTACATACTCAGGTATCCACATGTTCAGTTCACATTTTCAGCAGCTGATGCTTTAATGTACAACATCCACATCCATTTATTTGATGTATTTGGCTACAAATGCAGCTGAAATGTCCTTGTATGGTGTTTCAGAGTCTGAACATGTTGGAGGAATCCGACAGACGGCCCGGAAGCGAGGGGATCTCAAGAGCAGGTTATGTGCCAGACCAACACAACTGGAGCTGAACCAGTACAGAGACATGGACTACAAATTAAGGGGAAAAAAATAAATCAGGAGTTATTTAGATTTCAAATTTCTAATGAAAGTTTTGAATTCAGAGAGCTGTCTTTATGCAGCATTCTCAACTCCTGTACTGCTTCTACATAAAAAGGACTGGAGAGACACAACACAAATACGTCTATGATGGCTAGATAAGACATCACTGTACATCTACTGAAGATATCTCAGCAAAGTAGTACAGCTTCCCAGCCCTTATTCTCAGATGGGCTTCAAAAACACATCCCTCCGTATGCCCCCTTTTGTCACAAGATCAAAAAACTCTGGGCAATAAGGGGCATATCTGTGCAGAGACAACAGACATCATGTACCACTGCTGTCTTTTCTTTTGGAAAAACATCACTTGAAAACATGACTGATATTTATTCATGTCATACAGGTTGAAACCTGTCCAAACCTTCACTTAACATAAAGATACTGTACACAGATACAGCGGATACTATTTGAATGGAGTTGCTGAGGGCCGGGACACTTACTGACGGGACTGTGGCAGCTATAGGAATCATCACCAGAGATATTCCTCTCATGAAGTTAGTCACATATTTTTGGAACTTTGAAGGCTCCAGCTGTCTGAGGGCGAATATCTGGAAAACAGATTGGAGGGGGAAGAAGCATTTATTGGTGAATAATAGAATCTCACAACATTATAATAGGTTAGAGCTAGACAAATAGTTTCGCATTATATAAATGATGTTGATCAAACAGTAAACAAAAACAAATAAATAAATGATCAAATTATAACATTTACCTAAATTGGTATGCTGAGAATAGAATTTGTTATTAATTTAAATATAGTATTTAGTGGTCTCGGATATCTGGACGACTAAACCACTATTTGGACTATAAAGAGTGCACTGGTGTCATCGTCAAATTTCAAGTTCTAGGAGTACTTAAACCTTAAATTGAATGTTAGATGTAGCAAGTCCTAATCTGGAGAATCTGGAGAACCGCCTCACCTCTGTGATGAGCAAGTTGATGAGGCCAAGAGAAACTGGCATGATCCAGGTAGAGTCTGGAAGAGTGAGGTCAGGGAACCAAAAAGCACCACCTGTTGCCAAATCTGCTTCTGATGCTGATGAAGGAACAGAAATATACATGTTAGTATATTAAAAGTTCCCTACATGTGATTATAGGGACGCATTGCTAATTCAAATAACAGAACATGTGGAGCAATAGACTGGTGGATGCGACTCACAAAGGGGAACATGTCCCATTCCCATGCTGAGATTACGCAAGGCCAGAGACAGACAAACCCACATGGGCAGCTGGACCCAGATAACCAAACTGGCCTTGAATGGGTGGCAGTTATCCCGGACATAAAGTTCTGACACGATTCGTTTCAGATTCTTCTTGAAATTAAACCTGTGAATGCAATTATAGCAATAATTAAGCGGCTAAATAAGTTTTGGTGTAACTGACAAACTGTATATTATACTGCTTCATGCCAGGTGTGGGGAAAATAAATCTTGTTCAGTAAAAATATCAAAACAACATTTTTTTAATTACTAAAGAAGCACAATTGCATTAGATATTAGAATTGGCTTTGATATTGCATATATATATATATATACATATACACACACACACATACATATATATTACCGTAATCAAAAAAAAAAAATCTCAATTCATTTTAGAACTAAAAAAAGGACCAAAAAAAAAAAAAAAAGTTAAGGTGTATTTTCTTAAACTAAATAAAACATTTTGGCAGATAAATTGGATTCCTAATTTTCTGAGACCGTTAGCATTGGCCATTCTGAGACTTTGAGAAACAGTGTATGGCTTTAAAACAATTCTTTCCAACCTGCACGTTTTCTCTGACCAGCCCTTCTCTTTGGCTTCTACAGAGATCTCAAAGCGTAACTGGTGAGCCAACGCAGCTATCTCCTTCTGCAGAGTTTCAACCTAGCTGGGGCAAAAGGGCACAAGGGTTACTCAATTTCCAGTCAGAAGACTTTTTTTAAGTCTTTTCAACAGATACAAAATCCCGGGCCTATGAAAGCATTAATTCACTGGCCATTGCCACTGGGACTCAAAACTTAAATATGGACCAGTGTTTCAACTTAGTTTAACAAATTCTTCAGATACAGACAGCCACATGCATATTTTCATGTGCATTTGCATTTCATATATTAAAAGGGCAACTGATTTGGCATCTGTGCTTACGTTTAGATATGAAAACAGTCTAATCAGTTTAATGGTCTGACAAACTACAGCTAATCTTCTCACACTGTGCGACACTAGCAGGGGAGGAAATCAATCCTCCTTGGCAAGAAAAAACATCCCACAGCTGGGAGACAGTGGGTGAGAGAGACTCTTTATAAGGCACAGTGTTTATTCTGTGATATCTGCTGACCTCCAAGATGTGCTTGACATACTGTACTATGTCTAGATAAACAAACAAATTCACATGAGAAAGGGCTGTTAACTCAATGATTCACGTTAAACCTAGTCAGAAACCAACACTATCATGTTTTGAAAGGATTCAGTTATGCATTTTTCCTCTTGTACTTTTGAAACCTGAGATTTATGTTCAAAAGCTAAAGCTGGAACTCAAATAACACTAAAGAGATGGCAATTGTACGAATAATGGGAAATGAAAATGGAAAACAAACAGAAATAATGACATTCTAAAATTAAAATTCTTTTTTTTTTAAGTCAAAAACTGGCCAGTGAATTAGCAAAAAATAAGTGAAAAGTACAGTGATGTATAATCTATTATAATATATATTTTATTAAACGACGATGCATTCAACTGATAAAAAATGTCATTAAAACTTTTAAACCTTAACTGCCCCTATTATGCCAAAGGTTCCTAATATTGCTCTCTTTAGAGCTCTATAGAGTCTCTTTAAACAAGTTTACATGTATGCAAGGTCAAAAAACACTTTAGCTTTCTCCAAAAATTGATTTAATTTTACCCCATTTCTAAATGATTCATAAACGATTTGTGTGAAGCAGTTCGAAGACTCAGTCTGTCTGAACCCCTCCTTTCCATGAGCAGTCACTGCTGTGATTGGTCAGATGGCGCAGTCCTTTATGATTGGTCTACCGCTACAGCGTGTTGGAAAACAAATTGATACCAACATTGATAATAAGAAGTTTTTCTTAAGCAGCAAATCAAGATATTACAATGATTTCAGAAGGATCATGTGACACTGGAGTAACGGCTGCTGAAAATTTTGCTTGGCCATAACAGAGATAAATTACATTTTTAAAATATATTTAGCTAGAAAACTTTTTAAAAGTGTAATAATGTTTAACATAACAACTGTATTTCTTATTAAATAAATCTTGCCTTGGTGAGCATAAGAGACTTTTTCAAATCGTACTGACCCCAGACTTTCTAATGGTTGTATATAGCTACAAAAACCAACAACAACACCAATGCTAACAGGATTTTACACAACCAAATATCTATACATGTACAAGCAAGACCTTTGCAATGATGATGGCCTGATAGATTCCCAGGGGGAGAGTGATGGCAGTACGCAGTGCCAGCGTCGTGCACATGATGTTGGCCCACCAAGGCAGTCCTGTCATCTGCTGTGCGGACACGATGAGCTGCTCTGTGAAGTGTACAGGGGTACTGTCTGCAATGATCGCGTACCAGCTCGGTCGGTCTGTTGTTATAGATCTCCTGGGCTGAAGCCCAACGAGTGTGATGGAGGCATTGCCGGCTAGGGGTGGCTGGATGCTGTGAGTCCTGGAGTCCAGACAGGAGCAGCCCCGAGATACGCTTCTGATGTGAGGCCTCAGTTTTGCTAAGCTTCCATAGTGACATATCCGTAAAGTCACAAAGGATGTCGACCTGGCAAACTTTGTCCACATCATTATGGGTGAACCTCTGAAGAAAAAAACAACAGTGATAAATCAAGGACGTGTCTTGGCAATTATTGTTGATCACGTTGGTAATCCTGCAGTTCTAAACCACATATCCTGTTTTTGCTTTTAGTTTTTCCAAAAAACAGACTACTTTTGCATGTCTAGAATTAAAGCAATTGTTGTATGTTGGCATGTCATAGGCATATATGCACACCATGGTATAATGATATTAACACGCAAGTAATTATTGCTCATTGGTTGTTTATGATTAAAGATTATTAGATCGTGTCCTTTGTTAATTCTATTGCATGGTGACATGCATAATAACCCGCTATATTTTAAATGCTGACAGAATTTAAATTTTTGGGTGAACTATTCCTTTAAGTGTCACTTTTGCATTTTAAGAAACCTTTCTGACCCTAAACATTTGGTTCAACCCGCTATATTTTACACACTTAACCTCTCTTTCGCTAATGACAAACAAATTAAAGACCACGTATGATACAATTTTTAATGTACTTTATATTCTGCAAATTTCTTTAAACAACAATGAATAATTTTTTATAATAATCCACACAATTAATAGATATTGTTGTTGAAAAAGATCAATTTAAAATGTATATCGAACAGTAATCGATAGTAATAGAAAAATAAAATAAAATATACAGTCAAAGGTAACTCCTTTACCCGGGTCATACTGGTACAGTAAACTAAAAGAAACGTAACAAAATCTTTACCTTGGTTTGTTGTTGCAGACTTAAGATATACAAGTTGTTTATCACGTCATTTGCGCGTTGAATATGTTATGAAACATTCTATTTTTCCCCAGTATGCTTATCCTTTTCACTCGGAATGTCAAAACGAGCAAGGCATGACAAGTCGCGTGAATATGACGTCACGTATATCGCAAACCAATTGCGTCACTGATTTGCTCTTTTTATTTAAAATAAATAATTACGAATGTATGACAAGTATTACAAAATACAGAGTAGGTTCGATGTATTCCAAAGCGTATTTCATTTATTTATTTATTTTATAACGCTGTACATTGTTAAAATCTCCCAAAGCACCTCAGCGCCATCTGTTGACAGCCACAGGTCAAACAGAGAAAGTATCAGGCCAAGTTCATTCATCATGTCAATTTATTACAACGATTCCCGTTTCATCTGGATCTCTGTAACTGCTCGTATTTGGATAATACGAATGCTTGTTAAGCAAGGTATGCTGATCTTTGTTTTGTTTATCAAGGTACATGTGCTGCTAGTTCAGTTTCCTTCAAAAGCAAAACACCACTGTGCTAAATCATACAGTGATTAATAAAACCTAATCTGATATTAGCTCTTTTCGGGGTAAACTGTTAAAAATATAGCAGACAAAATATAAACATTTATTAAAAACATCTGACAAAACATCAGTTCCAGACTGAGATGTTGTATTTGCTCTTCTGTAAACACATATGAGCTCATATTACCACGAAAATCAAACTCTCCAAAGATGTCATTATTTTTAATTGTCCATTTTATCAATAACTTTAGTTTGAAAAAATTTTGTTTGTAAAATTTACAGTACGCTGCATACAGTATATGCTCTAAATGTATAATACAAAATGTAAATTACCACAGGTAAGTCCTCTAATCTGCATTTGCCTGTGACTTTAAGTCACATAGTTTAATCCTGTACTTGGCCGGCAAAACAGGTCAAAGGTTAAAGGTCAGCCTAGTTGTGGGCCCCCCTAGCCCTGCGCTGCTGTGATGCCCTGCGTTGATTAATAAGCTTAGTGCTGACACGCAGTTTCCGTATGCGCAGCTGGCGCAGCCGGAGCTGTAGGTCTTTGGGAATCTTGCCTCCCTTGGCCAGGATCTCTCTCAGACGCTGTTTTGGTGTCTTGGTGAGGTGGAAGTCACATATAGTTGGGTAATGTTCGTATTCGACCCTGCAGCTTCGCGTAGCTGGGAAATATCCCTCTGCGGTCACTGTAATATCATAGTTGCCCGGGTTCAACAGACGCCAGAAGTCCCCATCAAAAGCTAAAATAGGATAGGAGAACATTTTTAGCTTATTTTCTAGATGTATTGAATGATTTAGCATTTCGATCATTCTGAATAGCGTTACCTGATCTTATGTGGTGGTCGATGTCATCTACTTTGATGATGGCATCAGCGATGCCGGCTTCAGTGTCTTTGTCCTTAACCACTCCTTTAATTCCTCTGTGCACCTGTCATATGGACAAATACGTGTTTGCATTTCCTTTTTAGATTTTTCCGATTTTGTTTGCAATATGTTGTACCTGCTCCATGTAGACAAGGAGAGACTCTTTATTGTTCTCCCACTCTATGGGTAGCTCTCTGGCATTAGGAAACTTATCACAGGACAGCTCAACTGTCACCTCAAAACAGTTGGTGTGCAGGTAACTAAAGTCGTTCATACCTACAGATGAACACACAGGCAGAGTGATGCAATTAGGGCTAATGTTCTCAGACACTACCATTCAAAGGTTTGGGGCGAGTACGATTTTTAAACGTTTCAAAGAAATCTTTTGTTTTAAACAGTTGAAACAGTAACGTTGTTGGAAATATTACAGAAAAAAATCAGCGGTGACCCAAAACAGCCTGGTTACAAACTTTCTTCAAAATATCTTCCTTTGTGTTCGCCAGAACAAAGAAATTCATACAGGTTTGGGACTACTCGACGGTGAGTAAATGCTGACAGAATTTTAATTTTTGGGTGAACTATTCCTTTAAGTGTCACTTTTGCATTTTAAGAAAACTTTCTGACCCTAAACATTTGGTAAAAGCACATTTTCAACCCTGAATTATGTTAAAAAAATTTCCTGGTGAGAGAAAATGAGGGATTTTAGGTAAATAATACAGTATACCAATACTCCACTTGACGTCTAGAATGTATGTATTATTCAGTTGAGTGTAACCCTCTCAGTCATAACACAGAAAACCTTTAAGACAGGCCTATTGTTTTGCACATTTTATATATATTTCCTATATATAGTTCATTTATGATCTCAAAACTTACTGCCTGGCACTGTATGCCAGTTTGCTCCGTTGATAATGTTATTGTAACGAAGGAAGTCCTCATTGTGACAGGGCCTTCGGTCTGGATTGGACATCACATGATTGGTGCTCGCATAAACTGTGGCCAGCCAGCGGAAGAAGCTATCATCGGGGGTGGGAGTGTGCTCTTTGGGAGCCCAGTCTTTGGTCATATCAAATGGGTATGTGACCACCAGCTCTCCTCCGTGGAGGTTAGCACTGAGAACAAAAGGTATACTTTGCATCCAACTGATGACGGCTCTCGTTTCTGAAGCCACCTTAAATATAAGACCAAAATAATGGTTTATTTCAAATCTTAGAGAATGATCACTCGAAAACATTTAAAGACGGGAGGAGTGAAACCACGTACCATAGCGTCTTCTGAAGTATAGTATTCTGGAATGGGAAAGTAGTGATTGATTAGTTTAGATTTGTCTGTTTCCAGCTCGATGGCGTCCCACATCACCGTGTTCAGATCTGCAAAGTTGTGATTCATGTCAATGCCCTCATAACTATAGCGACCCAGTGCCCACCCGGCCAGCTCTGAACCCTGCAAAACAAAGTATGTTCACAAAGCACAGGTGTTATGATGTGTTTTATCTTATGAACATGTGCAATACAGTCCAAGTTTTTGGATCAGTAATATTTTTCAAAAAAATGCAGGCTTGGTGAGCATAAAAGACCTCCTTCAAGAACATTTAAAAAATCTTACCATCCCCAAACTTTTGAAGGGTATTGTGTTGATGAAGTGTAATTTTAGGAACAGCAGAATTCCATAGCTTTACCTTCTTGTAAGCCATTTCATAGCCGTCAGGGTTCATCGAGGGCAGTAGATGAATGCGTGTCTCTTTTACTAGGTGGACAATGCGCTGATTTCCACGTTTGTACTCCTGGCATATGTACTCCATCAGGTTTAGCAGTAGCTCCCTCCCGAGCACTTCGTTCCCATGCATACCGGCCACATAACGAAACTCAGGTTCACCTGCAGGGGGAGCCACATTGTCTTTAGACTCTCATGCTCCTTTACAGAAAATAGATAACTGTGTGCAGCTTTTAGGAGTGTTATGGTATACAGCAGGTACAGATTAGGGGCTCTGTTTTGAATGGTAGCTCCATGCTTTGCACAGATGCCTTTCCACCTCCCCTTTAAAGTGTGTTAACAGAGGGGTCTGAAATCTGGCACCTTCTCTCTAGCAGTTCAGAAAGCTCTGCTTGTCTGTTAAATGTTTTGTTTCAGTTCATAGTGTTTTTTTAAATCATAATTTGTTGGCCGACATTGTTTTCTCTGGTGGGAGGAACAAAATAGACACAATGTAGTATGTCTTAAATGTTAGGAAAGTGTCAAGATTTGGCCATGTTTAAATCCTTGTTAGGACTGTATTTAGTAGTATTCATTCATGTGATTTCAACATGACCATCGCTGTGTAAAATTAAAACTTTCCGTCAATATAACTGTAATCCTGATCTCACGTGTGTTTAAATGAGGGAAGAATACTTGATGTACTTTAAATACTAAATGTTGTAAAATGTTGCATATTTTTAAGAATGTTGATAAATTATTAGCTTGGTAAAATTAATTCACTAGATTTAAATTGATCTGTTGTCAAAAAGTCGTTCTTTTCATTATATATTACATAAAATGGCCTTTTCCCATTATAATACCATGAAGTTTAGAACACAATGATTTATTCAACCTAAAAAACAGGTTAATTAAATACTGGCTTTGAATTTTTAAGCAAAAACAGGAAATATGTGCAACTGAGCTGCATCTGTGCATATCTGACTGTGCTTGGCTGATTTATTTCTAAAAATATTGATGCGGTTTGCAGCTTGCTGGCTCTTTGTGAGCCAAGTTGTGACTGTTTTGACAGTGAAACTGGGCTTCATTAGGTTTAGGTCCTCTGCAAGGTTAAATCCCCCCTCCTCTCTTTCTGCACTATTTGGCTAACAGTTGACCCATTCAGTCTCAGCAATCTGGCTCTCGTTAGCCTTGCTGAGAAAACATCATCCACCACGCCAGAGAAGAGGAATTTCCAGAGAAGTAACTAACTGAACTTTGACCCCTACATGCAGACCACATCATTGATATCCATTTATTTAAATGCAGACAGTACTGGAAAAATACTCTTAAAAATGATTTTGCAGCGTTGCACCATTTTTAGTTTTCCTAAGTACCTTTTATTAAACAGTTCTTAAAGATGCTTTTTTAGTGTGAAGACTATTTAATGATCTAAATATCATTTTTCCTTTATAAAGAACCTTTTGTGCAATAGAAAGGGGCCTTGGATGGATGTTAAAGTTTATTTATGGAACTATAGAAGCCAATATAAATTTAAGAGAGAATGATGAACCGTAAAAACCAAAAAGGATGGCACACAAACAAGACGCCTCGTTACT
Organism: Enteromius afrohamiltoni; assembly: GCA_034779775.1. NCBI lineage: Eukaryota > Metazoa > Chordata > Actinopteri > Cypriniformes > Cyprinidae > Enteromius > Enteromius afrohamiltoni. The sequence continues at coordinate 7,804,913 of JAUYWG010000048.1, forward strand.
TGAGGCGTATATACAGTGATCGTTTATTGTTTGAATTTCCTGAAAACATTTACATAATTTGAAAAACGAGACATTGTTTCTGATCAAAAGTAACAATATATAAAACTGGAAGGTTCCAATGAAGTTAAAACAACGCTGCATTTGTTCAGTACACACTGAAAGACCCGTACTGAAAATATTCACCCATCAAACAGGCTAGGAAATACTCTCCTGTATAGAGCGTAGCAGTGTGGGATTTTTATTACCAATGTTCTGGAAGTGAAACTGAATATGAAAGGACTGCTTATTTGTAAAAGTGGTTAAGCCAATAATGATGTTTAGGTATGTTATTTGGCCTCAGACTTGATGCATGTGGCTTGTAATACTAGAGCACATAAATGCACTTTCATACTCTTTTAATTTCATGAATATAGCTGAGATACAGCTAATCTATTTCCGAAGACGCCACAACTTTTGGAGTTCTGCATGCGGGCATTTCTCCACTGTGCCTGGTATTTCTCACATTAATTAGGTCAAATTTCCTCCTAAACAGAATTGCCACATGCTTTGATCCACTTGTGAAATGCTCTATGATTTTCTAACACACCGGGTGAGGTTATTTCTTCCCACTTTTATTCTCTCGACACTTTTTGAGGTCTGCCGCCATGGCTTTCTGTGATTGCATCCCTGGCTCCAGCATGCATTATGAGTTCTGGCAGGAGATGAGAAAACCACTGCCAGAGCTGGCAACCTCTCTCACCGAGAAACCAAGCTCTAACTCACAGGCCAATGTAAACACTAGAGTTGCCCAGTATAAACGGACAGGGTAAATCAGAGTGAATGAGAGCGAGTGTGAGAGATAGGGGTAGAGGTTTATTGGGCTATGTTCCAATTGCTCTCATTCCAGCATAAAAACTGATAACTGCACCCGCATGGAATTTGTGCCAGAAAACTCTACTGAAATTCAACCGAATTTGAACTCTAGTTAATTACAAAATACCCTTGGTCCTAATTTCTGTAGATTAACACAATTTACCCAGTTTCAATTTCCACATATTCAATCAAAATCTGCATTGAAAATTCAGAGGTTTGCATATTCTGCAAAGCAAATTGTGCTTGCATTAGGTTATATTACTCAAGTTTTTGCATGATTTCACAGAATAAAGTAAGTCATAGATTAGACTCAAACTCACCTAGCTCGTGTTTGCCTGGATTGTCAGAGATTTCCATCACATACAGTTTAAGGCCCATGTAGCTTTTGCCAATGCTGTAAATGCGGGTGATATCAGGACACATCTCGTTCACAGACTTCATGAGCTGAAAGACAAATGATTATGCACATTTTTACAGCTTATTCTTACTTAATGTACTGTAAGGACACATCACATAAAGTGACAGTAAAAGTGACTTGATCAAACATGGTTTTATTAAAAAATGAAGCAACAAAATAAGAAATTTTGAGCAGTATATCCTAATGATAATTTACTTTTCAAATAGAAAACACTTACTTTAAATTCTAATAGTTTTCAACAACATTACTGTTTTCAGTGTATTTTTTGAGTAAATAAATGCAGCCTTAGTAAGCGTAAAACATTTATTTTAAACGCTTTTTAAAAAAATCACACAGACTTTTGGACACTAGTGTGTGACGAAGCGCTTATTTTCCTTCATACCTTGCATAATAGTGACTGACAGACTGACCACAAGTGATCCGCAAGGCAGTGCTCACATTCTGACAGGACAATCTGGAGAAATGTTTGTTTCTTGCCAGGGCTGGTTATTACATCATGCGGCCTGACTGAAAGACCAGCTCTATCAATCTGAAGTGCTCTGTAATTGCATGTAGGGCTGCTGGCTACAAGTAGCAATTGTTTTTTTTATGATTCACAGTATTTATATATTTATTTTTATTACATGGAGGAATTTTATACAGTCTGATATATACTTTTTTAATCTGCAATATCTCAGTGGGTTTTACCATTTCATATTAAATAAGCAACCACAGAACAAGGTAAAAAAAAAAAACCTTTTTTTTCTCACCTTCCTCATCTCTTTGTAGTTATGATGTCTGAAGTCCAGTTTGTCCTTGGTGCCTTCCTCAGTTTGCCATGGGTAAATATTGTTTGGATCTTAAAACAGTGTACATTTCAAATATAGTACTGTGCCCACGTTTAACTCACAGTAGTATATTGTTTCTTATGTGCTTATCAATTCGATACATTTGATTAATGCATTGTTTTCCGTGATCTCCATGATATGTCAAAAGAAAGATCTTCCATATGTGAGATGAATGAAATGTTTGTGTTTGGCATACCTGGCAGCTCACAGCCCATAATTTCAGCTCTCAGACAGATGGTCCCATTCTTAAACCAGGTCTGGGGGTTAATGCGTATGTATTGTGCCACCGCCGGCTTGGGCAAAATGGCCAAGACTGGCGTTTCGCTGTCCTTGTTCCCCTCAAACACCTGTTAGCATACAAGATCACTTCTGGTGAGTGATCCTATTGATACAATCCAAATGACATTTGCCAGTGGCAGCTGGCACTGCAGCCCATTCTAGTCAATGCCCAAGGAGGCCACACGAGAGGCTGACACAGCACAGTCCGCAGTGGGCAGGCTATTCTTTTCAAAAGAGCTGCTTAACCCTGCCAACTACTGCCAGTGCCTGCCTCCAGCCTCTGTTAGTACAAACCACCCTGTGCCAGCTGGATACGCTGAATGGATATAATGATGTCACAAAGATACTGAGGCTAATGTACACCAGCAGCAGTCAATGGCACAACCTACTGTCTGGAAAACGAGGCTTATTTTAGATTATCTCTGTTAAATGAAAGGAAAGACTCTAAATTATGCTTAATAGAGACATATAAAGAGAATTACTGTTGTTCGTGATCCTTTTTTCCCCTCTATTTTTTTTGCCAAAAATGTGTCAACATAGATTTCTACATGATTTTTTTCCTTTTTAAAATTAAATATGTTTGTATAAAATAATGCATTTAGGTTGACTTACTTAAATATACAGTGACCTCCACTAATACTGGCACCCTTGGTAAATCTGAGCAAAGATGACTGTGAAATTAAATCTGCATTGTTTATCCTTTTGATCTTTCATTCAAAAAAATCACAAAATTCACTCAAACTCTACTCCTCACCGTGCATTAGGAGGATAGAGACACACGTCCTCTTCCAGGCAGTTTCCTAACATTGTATGTTGATTGGAAATTCTTAATTATTTTCCCTGCTCTGGCTCTTTTCTTAAAGCCACTTTACTAATTGGTGAAGCTCAATTATCTTTTGCTGCACATCATAAATATATTATTTGGTTTCTCTCATTGTGTTGATGGCTAAGGGAATTTGGGCTGTTTTCCTTCCTATATATATTTCTGTGAAACAAGAAACCATGGCTGAATAATTTCATGTTCATAATCACCCTGGAGTGCTCAAAATTGTGAATATGAATGGGAATTGTAACGAGAAGACAGGGAAGAGTGCGGATCCAAGTGCAGACAAGGTAGCCGGAGACAACTGTTCATAATAAAAGTCCAACTTCCAGCTGACATTGTGACAGGAATAAACTTTAGAGATATTTTACTCATAAAAAATTGTGTGTAAAACTTTGAACAGTACTGTAGCTTTGCAGGTAGGTTTATTTAAGCATCTTGTGGCCTAAGACGTTTGCACAGTACTTTACATATATACACTGCCCTCTAAAAGTTTGGAAACGCCCTAGAAAAGTGGGGTTTTGGACAACATTGGCATAAATCTTTTTCAATTTGTGATAATTTTGGAACCGATAAGGGACCTCTCAAACTACGAAAACATTTTATTACATAAACAGTTTATACTTAAATTTTCAATTCATTGAAATAAACACCATTAGCAGCTATTACATCTCCTAATCTGGGCATCCGAGCTGTCAGTTTGTTTACTCCAAGTCTCCTGAAAATCTGCCCAAAGATGATTCACACAGGTTGAACACTTTTTTCAAACATCATGGTCCAGTTTCTCTAACTTAATATAAAGCGGACCAAAATCTTTTTTATTTACTAGTTACTGGTAGTGTAGAATGTATACAAAAGACACTTGATAACAGAGACCAACATACCACCTCTTCTGTTCCATTCAAGCATGGCTTCCATTTAATGGTGTCATTGCTAACTTGAACCTTAAAGGTTTCCACATAGTCCAAGCTGCAGAATAAAAGTTACATATTTTTATTATAGTAAATTACTATTTGTTTTAATTGTTTTAATAACATAATTCATTATGCTAAAGACATACATTATGAAATGTATACCTCCATATAGAGCTGCGACCCTGTAGTATCACTGCAGTGAACCGCGTAAGCTTCTTGGCATCTATCTGTAACCACTGGTTCTGATCCTTATGTTGGGCACACCAAGCTCCATCATAAATATCACCATCCTCCACACCAGACTGCAAAAGTAATGAATGAAACAGTGGTATATATTAATCTGAAAACCACAAATGTGCAAAAATGCTGATGATATATATATATATATATATATATATATATATTAGGGCTGTCAAATGATCTGATTAATCAGTTTAATATCAGTAATTTCAGTGGATTAATCAGGATTAATCACTATTTGCAACTACTATCCTAACCATTTTTTTCTGAGATGCATACCAAAAGATAAATAACAGGACACAGATACATAATTTTCATATTATGTCTGTTTATTAACACAACCAAATATGACGCTCCTCAGTTTTAAATATAGTAATGTGCAGTTACTCTGAGGTAATTGTTGTTACTCACTGATGTCCAATGGTCAATGTCAGGGTGATATATCTATATATATTTTTATATATATATTCATTTATATTTACTTTGTCATCTTCATAGAGCTTGTGGATTTTCGTCATAACTTGACGGTGGCTTATAGGATGAGTCTTGAGACGCCACTTTGCAAAACATCCATGAAGCCTGAGTCTTCTACAATGCTAATGGGTCTACAGTTCTTTGCAATCCATTTTGATATTATCTGAGGTTGATTTTGTTAATGGTCTGCATGGTCTGGCGCGAACAGCTTGCTTGACGGCCCAGCAAACGCATGTTTGGCGTTGACATGGTACCTCAAGCTTGAACAGCCCCGGTGAAACTGAAACTTTTGTACTTGTTAACTGTACCATCATCATTCTTTTTAGATTTGAATCCGTCCATAGGCCCACCTTTTGCTCCATCTCGCCTTTAGCTCCCCAACCACTTTCCTGACAAATAATTCAACACACTGCGCATGCGTGAAATGCGTAAACATTTTTTTTTACGTAATTAATAACAAAAAAATGTATGTCGTTAACGTGTTATTTTTTAACAGCCCTAATATATATATATATATTAAAAAAATGCTGACATACTGACTCTAAACTTTATAGGGCGTTAATGTGTATGTATATATTTAAGTTTTTTTCTGTAGTGTGGCCCACCTGTATGTTAAGTCGGCCTCTGTGTGGCCCCAGACCCATACGCTTGTAAGAAGAGGCCTGAATCTGCGAGTCTTTAACTTTCAGAGACTCCAGACCCAAAGGAGGACATTCTGAGAAAGCAAAAGAGATAATTTAAAGTGAAGGGAAATAAAGAAAAAGAAATGCTGCGTGCTCCTTAGATTTTTAAGCCAAGTGAATTTTAAATGCTATTTTTAATAGAACTGTTTAGTAATCAGTGCATAAGATTTTATATTCGGTGCAGCTGCAGTGCAGACAGGAAACTGTTGTTTTGAAGAGCCCAGCGTGGCCCATCCGTTTTTCAAATATTTTCTCTCTTCTCTACTAGGCTGTTTTGTAGCGTGTCTTTTGTAGTGTTCTTATCTGAAGACTTTAGGATCTATTCAACACTGAAACAACTACATGGAAAAATTCCTATTCAATATTGCAGGAACACCCAAAAGTTATCTGTCAGCTGAACCCATTTGACCTGAAATAACTGAAGTGAATATTTTAATAATTACAAAACACATACACATTTTTTGATGTCAGTTGGTAACATGATATATAGAAAAACTAAACATTTCATCTTTTATTTTGATTTGTCTTTATGATATTAATTACACATTTTTATGATTTAGCTTTTCATCAACTATCTATTGCAGTTCACTCACAAACCCAGATTCGTAAAACCTGCACAGTTAGGGAACCTCATGCCTCTGAGTTGGGAGTTCATCATGAACGTCACACATTAAAATCAGTGAAATAAAATGGAAGAAATCTACAAATTGATTACATGATATTACAACCACATGTAAAGCAAACTGTAATAGCTGAGTGATTAACACAATTTGCAGACTTTCACTAGTTCATGATAACTTGTAAACAAAACCCTGTTTAAAAGCAATACTTATTCATTGAATTTGAAACGCATGCTGCCAGAACGTTAAGTTTATAGTATTTGTTATAAATATATTTTTGTGTTTTAACACACAGATAATAATCACAGTGGTATAATCTTCCATGCTCCAGCCTCCAAATCCTGCTCACTTTGTGTATATATATATTTTTCACATGCATCAACTGCTGCTGGCGGGGGCTGCGGACATGCAACAAAAGATTTTAGGTCGAGCCTGTTGCATGTAAAAGTGACTCTCAAAGAGAAACGAGCACATCTGGTTCTTGTGGGTGAGTCAGTCAGATGGTTTGTGGAGTCAGCATTCCTCACCATTTCATCTAAAAAAGGGAAGATTTCCTGGCACTGCTGATGTTTAGATGACCCAAATATTTTGACCAGGACTATTGTCTTTTAAACTGTTTTATTGATAGACAGCAGGGCTGTGAGATGTCTTTAAGAGTTATTTGGAGAGGTCTGAATGTAATTGGGGATGTTATGCAACCAGCACCCCTTATTTTAGTTCACGTCTTACAAGATGCATGACAGAAACAACTAATTTTCCCATATTTCTGACCATAGAATTCCACGCAGTTGAATATAATCTATGGAAAATCAAGCTTCTCAGCTCTGTGGTTTGTTTGGTCAGTGGAGAAAACTAGTTCACTGACGTATGATCCTATTGGTCTTTAAACAGGAAAGAAGACTATTAGTGCAGTGTTTGAACATGGCAGGTATTATGTAACAATGCTTGCTTGCATATTTAACACGGATGATCTGGGAGGGTTTTTTTTATTAGTATGGACAGATGATGCATGCATAAATATATAGATAGGTGGAAGTATGTATATATACATGTATGTATAGAAAGCTATTCAAACAATTAGCCTATATGTTACATTATTACTGTGGTTCTTCATTTTGTCTTGTCTTATCGAACTCTTCATTCCAGTTTAAAATCATGTATTTGCATATTGTCAGAATTGTAATTGGCAATTTTTTTTTTTTACATTAACAATGTAATGCAATTGTGTAAACATTATCATTATAAATTCAAAGTTTATTTTTTAAAATAATATTTTATTTAAAAGTAGCCTGTAGCTACAATTTTATCCGTGACTAAACATTACACTACTTACCAAATACCGGCGGTTCTTGACTTTCTTTTGAGTTCCATACTCTCCGTTCCACGTTTTTATCAATGTTCTCATTCAGGTCCTCTGTGCTGAAGCGCACTGAAGTGGTCGTCGTTTTTGTGGCTGGGACTGTTGGCTTCACTGTTGTTGGTTTCAAGGCTTTCGTGCTTACCTCAGTCCATTTCACAGCGGGCTTCAGAGTTTTTGTGGCACCTTTGGTTGACACTGTTGTGCGTTTGGGAGCTCTGGTGGCCGGAGTGGGTGTAAATGTCGTGGCTCTCGGAGGTTTGGTGCTCCCCTCAGTGTTTTTCAGAGCTCTGGTAGTCGCCTCGGTGGGTTTGACTGTCCTGGAGAAACTGCTTACCTTAGTAGGTGAGATGTTTCCATAAGTGCTGCTGGTCCTGTGTTTAATGCGGGCTCTCCCGCTTCCGGATGCAGATGATGCTTGAGTATAATTTAAATTATATGATGCAGTTGTAGCTGATTTTTTAAGAGAAGGTGAAGTAGATACTCCTCCAACTAAAACAGCAATAAAAGTTAGCAAAAATAAAAGTATAACGGTTGGTGCCATGGTTCCCTATTTAGTGCCTACTGTAAATCTCAGCCCAGATATGTTGCTCTATCTGAACACATAAACCCCGTAATGTTGCAAAATCCCGCGCCACTAGTGTTGCAAAGCAAATGTGAAACCATATTACTGTGAATAGAGGGAGAGAGAATCTGTGCATTTTTCTTTGCTCATTTCTCATTTTTTCTTGTTAGCTTTTTATACCTATTTTTATTTTTATTTTTTGTTAAAAATATCCTTTTTGCAGAATCAGGATCGTATCATTTAGACAGTATTACTTATTATTTTTGAACTAAAAAAAAAAATATATTCATAAACCCAATTATTGAGAGCATGGCGCCATCTAGTGGCGATGATAGCTTTTTTAAAAAAATATCTTGACTGGAATAGTTGGTTAACAATGCAGGAAACCCATGCGCTTTGTTGTTTTAAGACCGGTTAGGTATATTAAATGCTACTATCTAACATAAGATTAATGTAGTATATTTAAAGTAGGCTTTTACAACATATGTCTGTTTAAATAAATTAATAGTTTATTTAAAAATGCATTTGTCAACACATATGCACACAAGTAGCATTAAAATTATGCTTACTAAAGCAACAATTTGTATTCAATTTTAATTGTTACATTTGACAGTGACACAAACTTAATGTGCAACTAGAATGCAGCTCTACTTTTGTAGTTTAGGTGATTATTTCTCTGTTATTGTTTGTTGCTATTTCAATTAGTCTGATCACCCTCCTTTCTTGGCGGCATAATCCATTGTATCAATATTCAGTTTTTTCTAGTAGCTATTATTATTATTATTATTTTAAATACGACAATTCCACTAGATGGCGTCAAAACACTGTGTATTTAGTTTTTTTTTTAACCATGACCGTTTGATTGCATTAAAGTTTGAGCGTTTACAAGACGACGACGAGATTTCATTTTTATTAGTAGCTTTTGAGAAAACTAAATAAAACGCTCACACAGTCCTGATCAAATGCATTAAATAAGATATTGTTTATGCGTGGAAAGATGGACTTGAAATGTTATTTGCACTGCTGACAGTCTTTCAAGTCCGATCTGAGCTCCTGCTGAGCTTTACTATAGTAACGAGATTAGAGACCCCATCACCATCAATTATTAATGTATCACGCGCTTCAATAAACTTCATACAACCATTTCAGAAATGTGAAAAACAGACAAACAATTCTGAGCATTTAAAGCGGTTTATGATTTTATGTTCTATCAATTATTGAATGAGTGGCGTTTTCTTCTTTTCGTTCTTAAGTAATGCTCGCTCTAAATTCTCTATAAATATTTCAGAGTGTCTTTTGGCATCATAAATTGGTTTAGTGCCATTATGCATTGAATGTTAACGCAGGTAAATCTCAGGTAATGAAAATGTACGTGTTAGTTGATCATTTATATGATATAGGGTGCTCTTTTTAATTTTGAACACACACATACCCACACACACACACACACACACACACACACATATATATATATATATATATATATATATATATATATATT
>JAUYWG010000048.1:7814565-7836027 GCA_034779775.1 Enteromius afrohamiltoni
CACACACACACACACACACACACACACACACACACACACACATATATATATATATATATATATATATATATATATATTAGTGTCTTGATAAGAACAAAGCTAAACGAAGTAAACTTAATATTTGAGATATTTGTGCTGGAGGGTAGTTTCCTAAAAAAAAATTCAATCCACTCCTTTCTCTCTCCCCCCTCTTTCTCTCTCTAACACATGCACACACCGGATGTGAGAAAAAACATGGAGTTTGTATGGAAATTCCTTTCCTCAAGCTGTCAGTTTCTCCCAGTGCCACCTACAGTGAGGAGTGAATTGTCAACGCTTAATAGAAAACTTAACACTGCAAAATATTCATAACCTGCTTTACTTAAATATATATGTGCTATGTAGAGACTGTTATGCTGTTATCTTGTCTGTATGGGTATTAACATGACTGTCTGGGGTCATCTCTACTGGAAAACTAAGTGACTACTAACTATGCATGTCAAACCATAAGTGAATAATTTGTCAGGTGGCTGGTGCTGTCATGTAGCGTATGAAATTGGTGGGACTGGTGCTAGGAACTGCAATGAAACTAGAAGAAAACATGCTTATTGCTCCCACCGGTCTGCTTGGGCATAATAGTTGTTATGATTATAGCTCTATAAATTGAGTTACTAATTAGACTTCGATTGTACAGATCAATTAAATATAGCCTTCTTTATATTACTTTGTAAACAAGTTTAGGGGTCTAAGCAATTATTCGGAGCTCCCTTTCTGTATATAAACAAATTGTAAAATATTATATTCAAGTATATATATTCTTACAAATGTATATATGGCAAGAAAAAAAGACATCAGGGGTTCACATTTTTTATTATTAAATTTTTTAACAAAAATCTGTATAGAGAAATAAATGATTGATCGATAGACAGATTCTAGACAGACAGAGACTTTCATACATGTAAAAACTTAAAAATGCATTACAATTGCTATTTAACTGATTAAAATAATTAAAATTGCTTGCTCTGGTAGGCACATATATATTTAATATACATTTTCATAATGTATGTGTGTGTCTTTGTTTATAGCATGTTATATTTAAAATATAGAATTAGATTTTCTCTTTCTGTCTCACACAGATGTCTGGTTCCCTGCATTTTTCAGCTGGTCTGTTTTGTAGGTTCTGAAGTCATGAGAGTTTCATTAGGAGCTGGTCTAAGTAATGTGTGTGTGTGTCCTGTACAGTGACCCAGCAGCAGTGCTATGAGAGCTAGCAGCATGCCGTTCCTTTAATGACCTATGAGAGCTGTGGACCCAGGCCATACACAGGGAACCTGAGAACCTGCTGAGCAACTTCTGTTGATCTAAGCCAGGTGAGAGGCCCACACTTCTGCGAGACAGACAGAGAGAAAGAGAGAGAGAGAGCAGGGGACAAGACTTTGAGTGTGTATAGGGAGTTTTATGGCACGATTGTTGTTTGAATTATTGATAGCTTGGAATGCTACTCTCTAATCAGTTCTTGTACATTTTATGATTCACTGTATGCGGGTTTGTTTCCCAAAGACGTCCTATTCGTTTCTGTGTGCTTGATGTTTCTAAACATAGTAACGTGCGAATGGAAAATTCTGTTTTGTCTAATAAAAGTACACACTGCAAATAAAGAGAGAGGGATTTTAATGTAACACACTCACTGAAAGCTTACTCGGATAAACCACGATAGCGCTCATACAGCAGGTGAGTCCATCATAGACCTCCACAGCCTGAGAAACGTAACCTTCTGATGAAAACTGCAATGTCCTGACCTAAAACCAGAGATGTGAACAACAGCAAATAAAACACAGGATATACTTGGTGAGTAAAGTGCCTTCAGATGTTTCTTTCATGTCCTTGTACAGCTTGATTATTTTTTTCGAGCTCCGCTCGGTGTGTCCTCTCATTACCACAGTGTACTACCTGAACGCTACAGGACTTCAGAATTATAAATATTCATTCTTCCCCTCACCCGAAAAATCTAACAGCATGCTATACCTCACTTCTCAATTATTGATTTCCAGCAGGCTTATAAAAGTATCGAAACTCTGGATTGTTCAGAAGAATTTGGAGAACAACTGGTGAGTAAATCCTATAAAACGTCTTAGAGTTTAATTACAGTATGTTTATTCATTATACATTTGTTATTTAAAATGTTTTTGTTATAACTACTCGGTAATAGCAATAATCTAATATTTTAATTACATTTTTAATGCTTAAATGATAGGTACAGTAGATAGATAAATAGATATTTCTCAGATGGAATATTGCAGGATTGTGCATGCGTATGTTTATGGCAGTTGGATATTTGGTGTTCTTCCCATGTAAAGCGTTTGGAGTAAAATCTAGCTAGATTTTATATTGCATAATCGAGATTAATAGGGGAAATACATCTGGTGCGTTTTAGTGAAACGGAAACTGTGATCAGCAGGTGGCAAAAGCTTCCCAAGACATCCCGTTACAGCATCAACATGCTGTGGTTTTGGCTTCGAGAATTAAAAAGTTATGTTCTTATATATCGAGCAGAGCTTTTCTGCTAAATGTCAGCCTTGTATGTGTAAAAATCCACAAGAAAAAAAAGTTTATTCTTCCATAAAACTTTTCCTCCCTTGACTTCCACTGATTCATCCGAAAAGAATACATGGATGAAACCCCCTCCCAAGACATTCCCTCTTCCATGAACAATAAATGTGAAAGTGTCATGTAATATTGATGGGCTCAGCTGATGATCTCCTGACAACCCCAGTTTGGTCCCTCTCATGTTCTATAAAATATTCATGATCCTTGTCCCCTTCCTGCACCCGCCCCCTCAGCATCCCATAATGCACGTGTGATGTTCTGCTGGGCCGCTCGCACAAAAACACACACCTGGCTGCAGGAGCAAAGAATGATGGGATATATAAGCATGATCTCCTGTGGTGAAACCATCTCTGAGGTTTCTAAACTTAAAAAACAACACAGGTTTTTATATTTCTGTTCCAAGAGTGGAATTTTTTCCTCCATTGTGCACCTGATGTTTCCCACCCCTGCACTTTGAGTAATCTCACAACTATCATTAATGTCATTCAACTTTTCTTTTTCTCCTCCTCCTGCTCTCCCTCTACCTGTTCACCTGCACCTGTTCTTTTGTCATTTTTATCAATGCGTCCTTCTTCTCCTCCCTCCTTTGCGTTCCTCCTTCCGTTGTTCTCATTAACACCCTGGCCCTGATAGATGTAGATAGTGGCCTACTGCTCCTTGAGAGGCTCTCCCGGGTGTCCCGTGCAGTCCTGGCACCCTGTGTTCCTCTCCTTAGACCCGGGCCTGTGCCATCTGCCTCCGTCACTGCCACCGCTGGGCACTGGGAGACAGTGTGCATGAGGCAGCCCGCTTCTGCTGCAAGAAATCAACACACGCTGTGGCTGCTGCAGCTTTTCAGCCGGTAGGTATACTGGAAGTTTACTTTTATGTGACTAAAAGTTTTATTAAACAATGTTAAGTTTGAACAGGAGAAGCATGCATTGTTGTCTCTTTGGTACGGCTTTTTGTGCAGTTTAAAATTACACATAAAATTACATTTTATACATTAATATATTTTAGAATGTAATCATTGTAATATTGCTGTTCAAGAAACATTTCTTATGATCTTATGATTCTTATGATCATTTCTTATGAACACTCTAGTAGACAAGATTATATTGTCTCTAGTTGTTTAATTTATATATATATTATATGTATCATTTTTATATATGTATTATTTTAATTAGTCCTGTCAAACGATTAAACAATTATGTAATATATGTGTATTTACTGTGTAAATGTATACATACAGTATATATTTTAAAAATATTTATATGTATTTACAAGTTTAAATTTGCATGCATTTACTAATGAAAATTATTCATATTACAGATAAATATATTTGTAAACATTTTTTTCTTAAAGAATTTGTATGCATGTGTGTGTGTATATACATAATAAATATTCACAGGACACGTTATGTCATAAAACATTTTTTTATTTTGGTTGTGATTTATCATTATTAATCATTTGACAGCACTAATTTTAATATGTGACCAAATGACCAAAAAGATCAAAGTGGCACACCACAGCTCCAAAAATAGAATGATTTCTCCCCACAGGTGACGTTTCGAGCTTATTCACAGGCTGATGTCTGATGAAGAGCGTATAGGTTCGAAACATATTAACTGTTTTGTCAATATGTAAAAATGAACAATGTAAAGCTGAATATCCGCAGGCTCTCTAAATCTACCATTGGTTGGATGAACAAATAACCACGCCCCCAACCCACTCCACTGGTTGGTCCAGTGTTACTTTGTCGTTCTGGTCAGCAAACATGTTTTAACAACACCGCAAATACTTTTCAGGTAAAACAACCTACAGATGGCTTACTTACAATATTAGTCATCTTTGCATTGAACTAGGAAACTAGGAAGTATTTTAACATTTAGCAGTAATTAATGATTAAAAGCTGTTGTGATACAAAAATATTTGTTTTTGTTCACAAATCGTACACAAAATGTGCGCCTTACTTTGAATGTTTGTCTGGCATGGAAAATGTAATTAACAAACCATGTTTGTGCCAACTTGAGCAGGCAATATGCTGTTTACCTAAACCACTATCTGAGCAGAGAAAACAAATATTTCTAGTTGAGAGAGGCGCTGAAAGTCCCACGGGGGCAGACTGGAGCTGTGTTCTCTCCAGCACCGTACCTCTGCACCTACCTCTGCTCGAGAGCGTTGGCAGAAGCAGTCACCCAAGAAGGCGGGATACTTTTCTGTGTGGACGACAGGAGAATGTGCGTTACCTGCCAGTGACTGTCGTGCAGCCAAAAGACGAAACCAGGATGGGGCAAATGAGAAACATGCATGCAAGCAAAGGTTTTCTGCGCGCTTGCATCCCCCCCCCGTTCCCATCTTTTCCTACTTTCTGGCTGAGTCTAATTCAGTGTCATGTTCCGGGGAAGCCCAGATTGTGAACTAGCTCCTTCCCGGTGTGTTATTTATTGGGTGGGCAGTGAGTTGCTGTCTCCTTATTTACACCAGATTGCTTCTCCAGATGTTTTTTTGGGAAGAAATCCCCCACCCCTCCCAATGCCTCCCTCCCACCGCCCCCCACTTCTCTTTGTCCAGATGGAAATTATTTTTTTTTTTGTGCAAGGCTTTCTAATCCCTTTCTTTCCTGGACTATTTTCCACCACATTGTGATAGTAAAGTTACAACGAGCTGAAGAGAAAAGTGCAGGGTTAAGGCCAAGTCTTGTCATCAAGAAACAATCCCTTCCTTTGGTTGTTAAATAAAACCTACATGTTTTTTTTTTTCTTTTGCTTGGTGTGTGACCCAGCAAAAGCCACTCGGCCTGGTGTAGATCTATAATGAGCTTTTGTGCTCAATGGTTCTCCCTTACTTTCACATTAGTTCCTCTCAGCCAGTGTTGTGGAGAGCGTAGCACAGGGAAATGGACTGTGAGAACGCTAACCAGATGGCTTAGATCCCAAAACCCCAGGGGAGCGAGGCGTAGTTCCGGACTAAGCTAAATCAGTGTACCTAGACCTCAACAGCAGATACACGTAATAAGGAAACTGTCTGAGCAAAATAATAAGGGATTGTGGTGGTTAGGAGAATGTATTTGAATGAATTAAACAAAGTTTGAAAATCCCTCATCTTAGAAACCTGATTTCAGTCATTACTTAAAAATGCTAGTTACTGTCTTTCACAGAGTACTTGAACTCTTTGATGAAATGATCACAGACTCCAAAATATGATCTTTTTTGTGAGGGACCCCGGTCTACAATATAAAGGCATTTGTAAAAAATATTTTTTATACTTAAAAAAAAATGCAGATTCTTATAAATGGTGAATTTTTCTTTCTAATTGGCAATTCCGAGCGTTCATCAAGCCTGATGGATTACTTGTGTATAACCCTGCCTGGAACTCTTGTTTACGATTCTCACTGCCTGCCCCGAACCTTGCCTGGACTGTTTTGCTTTTGTGGACTTCCTCTACTGTATTGTCTGCCTGTTTGATTGTTCCATCCGCTTTGTTTTTAATAAACCAGCGCGAATGGATCCGAAGGACTCTGCTTCATCCTTACAAAATACTTTGCCGACACAGGATCCAGCGACTGTCACTCAACTCGCACAGGAAGTGTCTAGCCAGGCTACTGTTCTGCTAGCTCACCACCAGCAGCTAAAGAAGCTAACCGCGCTAACAGAGGAACTGGTTACCTCGATGCACGCTCTCCTCCACGCTCTCCACCGGAGCCGCCGCGGCCACCATTATGGTTCTGCCGCCATCTCGCACTGCATCAGCGGTCACGCCAGCCCCTCCTCCCGCCACGCTGCCGCGTCTCTTCCTTCCGGAAAAGTTTGACGGATCCGCAGGACGTTGCAAGGGATTTATTATGCAGTGTACTAGTTTTATCGTTTTAACCCATCTCCAGTAAGGTGGCTTTTGTGTGTTCACTGCTGTCCGGAAGGGCTCTTGATTTGGGCTACTGCCACCTGGGATGGGCGCCAAATGACTTACCGTTCTTCCAGGACTTTCTCCAGCAGTTCAGGGCCGTGTTCAAACACTTCACCGCCAAGAGAGCCCCCGAGGATGAGCTGCTGAATCTGAGGCAGGGAAATTTGACCGCGGCCGACTTCGCTCTCGCCTTTCGGACTCTCGCGGCCGGGTGGCCGCCCGCACCATTAAAGACTTTATATCGCCGGGGATTGAGCGATGAGCTTCAGTCCGAGCTCGCTTGTCGGGATGAGGGCCTCACCCTGGACTATATGAATCTGGCCATCGCACTGCATAATATGCTGCGATCACGCCGCGGACGGCAGCTCCCGAGGACCTTCCAGCCACTACCCCAGCCCAGCCTCGCTGAACCAATGGCGGTCGGAGTAACACAGCTCTCACAGGAGGAACGTGCACGTCGGATGCGTGAAGGCCGCTGCCTGTGTTGCGGCCTCACCGGGCATCTCCGCCTGAATTGTCCCACCAGACCCAAGGGACCTGATGAATCACGGGTGAGTGAGAGCCACTTTAATCAAACTTTCATAATGCCTGTGATCTTAAGTTTTAAGAATCAGAACATAGAGACTAAAGCTTTGATTGACTCTGGGGCTGCGGACAACTTCGTGGACCGGGCTTTTGCTGATCATCATCTTTTGCCTTTGATTTCATGTCCTTCTCACATGGCGGTGGAAGCCCTAGATGGGAGGCCTATCGGCTCCGGCCAAGTAACCAACCGGACCGAGGATCTGCAGCTGCGGATGGGCTCACTGCACAGCGAGACTATTCACTTCTACGTCATCCACTCACCTGTCCATCCAGTCATTCTCGGCCTGCCCTGGCTGGAGTTACACAACCCAGTTATTTCCTGGAGCACCAAGGAGATCACACAATGGTCCAGTCACTGTTACCAGCACTGCCTCACTAGACTCACCTTCTCTCACGCACCCACGCATCACTTGACACCCCTAGAGGAGGGAGGCATTCAGTTGCTGTCCGAATATCAAATGATTCATCATGATTAATTTCATCCAAAAATTATGTATATATATATGTATATATATGTGTTCTTTGTATTATGTATATATAAATACACACGTAAAGTATATATTTTGAAATTTACATGTCAATATTTAGATTTAATTTATATTATAAATATATTTAATACGTAACATATGTTTTTTTAAATATATAAATGCATGTGTTTGTATTTATACATGCATAATAAATATACACAGCACACATGTATTGTGTAAACAAAAACTTTTAGTTTAGATCTGATTAATCCCAATTAAATCATTTGACAGCACTAATTTAATGTTATATGTATCTATTTTCTGAACTGTTTTCTGCACAGCCTTTCTGGCACCCCTTGTGGACCCTCTTGAAAACCGTTTTAGTCTGTGATCTTGACAAATGGGTTTTGCTCAACTATGCTCAAATTCTATGAAAAAAAAAGTTAATAAAATAACAAAACATAAGGAACATTTGTATGCAATCTAAATACTCTAAAGACAGTTTTTTTCTGTTTCAGGGGTGGTTAATTTTCTGTGTTTTGACTGTCTAGAGTAGTATAAGAGGTGAAATTATCCATTTTTATACTCTCACATGTTACTTTTTTTGGTTACCTACTTTGCATTTTGTGCTATCTTTGATAAATACAGTAACACCCTGCGCAACTAAAATGAAAACGGTGGGTTTTGTTTGATGGAAACATCAATCAAACTCCCAAAATCGTAGTCTTTTTAAAATCTGAGATGTTCTTTTTCTCTTTCTTCAAGAGAAGTCAATTGGCACTAAAACTTTCCAATTTTATACCGCAGATAAAAGATCATTTACTTCTCCTGAAATCAAATAGGACATTTCTCTGGTGAGCAGTAAGGAGCATTGTTCTAAAACGATAAGGCACAGATTTGTCTGTAGATCTCCGGCGAGGTCCGTGGGGGTGGGAGGAAGAGGGATGGGGGGGGGGACGGCAGATTGATGAAGAGCTGAAGTGGGTCCCTGGGTGACACACGCTCCACTCCACAATATTAAAAACTCCCACACGTTTTTGGGGAGGCAAAATTGCCCTTGCTGGAACGCTGGTGTATTTTTTTTCCCAGTAATGAGCAGCATTTGTTTTATCTTGATAGATGGGACGTTGAGGAGAATTCATATCATCGCAAAACTCCGAAACTGCCTTCCATTTATGCCTGGGTGCCCCATTGATCGCTGCTGAAGGACATCTTGACAATTACGCAAGGGACGCCTTCAAGGGAACGGGTCGAAGGCGACTGCGACACAATGTGGATCTTGCGTGTTTTTGGGGGGGCGGCTACAAGGAAAATATGAGAGTTTAGTCTCGCAACCTGTTACTTTTGCCACTGCTTTCTTGTTGGCGTGTCATGCAGCCAGATTTTTTGGCGTCTAAAGGTCTTCTGTGCAAGGGAAAGCAGATGCTACTGAATATGCAGAAGGTGTGGTTTTATGAAAAACGCCTTTTAGCTTTTGCTACTCACACTTATGTCAGCTTTGATTGTTGTTTAAAGGGTTAGTTCACCCCAAAATGAAAATTCGGTCATTAATTACTCACCCTCATATCGTTTCAAACCCATATGACCTTCGTTCATCTTCAGAACAAAGACTAAGATATTGTTAATAAAATCAAGGAGCTATCTGACCATGTGACCATATAGTCCATGTGACATCAGTGGCTCAAACATTCTCATTGGGTTGCAAAACTGAAATTGAACTACTGATGTCACATGGACTGTTTTACCAATATATGTTTCTGGACCTGAGAACATTTTGGTTGTGTTGCTGTCTATGTAGGGTCAGATGGCTTTCCAATTTCATCAAAAACATCTCAACTTCTAAAGATGAACAAAGGTTCTACGGGTTTGGAACAGCACGAGGGTTAATAATTATTGACAGAATTGTAATTTTTGGATGAACTAACCCTTTAAGTTTTCCAGGTGCAGTCCACTCCATGCTTTCATTCTGTGCCCAATGCGTCAAAGTGACCCTGTTACAATGACAGCGAGACTACATCCCTCTCGTGGCCTGCACTCTCACCCGCCTCCCTCTCCACAGGATGTAAATGCCCGTTTAAATGAATTAATGTAAGGTTTCTTTCATACATGCCCCAGTAATATTGAAGCCATTACGGTCCTCTCTGGAGTTGGCGTGGTCAGCGCTTAGTGCTTAATGTCTTCCACGTTGAGCTTATTAATCTAAACAGTGCGGCCCAGCTGCTCTGGATCGGCCGTTGCTGAGCAGCGGAGGCAGTCTTGCATCTGAACAGCTGCCATATGTGGCTGTGGAAAAGCTAACTGGCTTGTGTCATTTTCTTCACTTAATTCTGACCACTCCTGGTGAGTAGGTTTTCACAGGGGCCTTCACTTCCAACTGTAAAGCCCCACTCGGATACACCGTTCCTCCCTGAGGTCTCGCCAAAAAAAAGAAACCACAGAGCCACTGATTTACATGGCTGTGACTCCCACGACCAACCACCTCAAACTGCTTTGGGCTGCAGAGCTGAGCCGAACCGTTTAAAGCCTTATAAATGTGTTTGTGTATTACAGGGAGATGATTAATCAGAAATGACTTGTTTATGGAGTGTATGACAATGTGTTGATTTTCAACACGTTCATGACATGTGGCTCTGCTTCTCTCTGACTGTGCGAGTTGGAAAGATCATTTACGAGAGTGGACTGAAATTATGGTTTGGCTGCTCTCGTGGCTTATCATTTTCATAGTCAAATTAAAAACATTGATTCTTATGAGGGTTGTTTATATCAAGCCGGAATGAGTTTGTGTTTATCAATGATATTGGGAAGTAGTTTTCTCTACTTCCTAAACCTTCCATTTCCTCTTTTTAATCAACATACGAGTTGGCTAAAAATTATGCTTAGAAGTGGGAGCTGGGTCTGGAAAAGCCACAAACTGGATTCGATCTCGCATTAAGTCTTTGTGCAATAACTGCTAAGGCCACCACACCAACACAGTCTCACTCCAACTCGTCACATTTTGACGCTTGGTCAAAACAGTTTTGCATTGTTTTTCGATGCTCAAGGTAACTTTTCAGTCCCTTTTCGGTGAGAGGGGTCCTCCGTTGTTTTCAGGTGTTTTTGTGTAATTGTTTGCATGCATATATAAATTTATTATATAATGTTTTAGTTTTATTGGAGCCCCAAACTCCACCACTACCCTAAACCTACCCACCTCTGAACGATATAATCACACACACAGGCAAATTCAGTTACTGTACAGGTATTTATTTCACAAACTATTCATAAACAAGCAGTATAAATACTTTACAAACAAGTCGTGTCACATTCCGAGTCTTCTGAAGTCTTTATGTGAGGAAGAGAGTAAAACACAATAATAACTAAAAATGTCCCTCTCAGTTCACATGCTGCCATCTCATTCAGAAAACATACTCTGGTAGCATGACACAATCGATCACAAGATACACAAAAACCAATAGTATTTCACAACAGCATGATGCAAATCGATCACAAGACGCGCAAGAGTCAATGACATTTCACAACCAATGTTGATGTAAGGATTCTTGAAGCACCATTTTTAAAAATCGCTCACAGACAGGAAGTACACGGAAGACGGAAACAGCAACCGCGTCTATTCCTCTCACAAATCAGTCGTTTTGCATCAGAACACTTGGATTATTAATATCTTTCAAATGAATGGAGTAAGACTGTGTTGACCACACCGTCTCTTTATTTCTCTTACAGATTATATTCTCTTAACAAAAACTTATTGAAAAGTTTGTTTATAATAACAGCACACCTGTATAAGTACGTTTTTTTGGTAGCACTTTATTTTACGGTTACATTTATTAGTTGCTTATTAGAATGCTACAATATTAGCCATTTATTAGTGCTAATTAAGCACACAATAATGGGTTATTCTACATCTCTAATGCTACCCAACACCTAAACTTAACAACTACCTTAATAACGATTAATAAGCAGAAAATTAAGAATTTATTGAGGGAAAAATTACTAAAGTGTTACCAGTTTTTTGTCGTTTTATTTGACAGAATGGTAACACTTTACAATAAGGTTCAGTAGTTAACATTAGCTAACAGTAACCAAGAATGAACAATACTTCTACAGTATTTATTAATCTTATTTAATGCTAATTTCAGCATTTACTAATACATTATAAAAATCACTAGTTGTGTTTGTTAAAATTAGTTAATGCACTGTGTGCTAACATGAATTAATGATTGTACTGTTATCAACTAACGTTAACAATAAGAAATAAATACTATAATACATGTATTGTTTATTTTTTGTTCATTTTAGTTAACATTACAATATGGTGTCTTTTTTTTTTTTAATTAGTTAAAGTTTTACAGATAAAATTTAAAACAAAATACAAAAAAAAAAAAAAAAAAAATCCCATAAAGACTAATCTATACACAATTCTAATTAATATTGCATCTTGTTCTGGCGAAGAACAACCCAGAATAAGAGACTGTCTGAGTGAGATCTAAAACAAACCACAGTGGTTTACAGTTTGAGGCTGCATCCTTGATATTGAAAGATACAAAATGCACTGCATTTTACTTTGCTTATTTTTTCCAAGCCTTATGACTGTATAGTTTGCTTAATGTTTGAACACTGTCAAGGATGAAATAAAATCCAAAAAAAATCCATAAGCATATAAGCATAAGCATAAGCATATATTCCAGATCACAGGAACGAGGCTTGAAGGCCGTCGGCTCAGGTAAGTAAGTACATGAGGAGAGTATCACAGGTAAGTTAAGGTTTCGCCAGAGTTTCACAGGATTCTTTCATGCTAGTGACAACTGTCCAGGAACACTGGATCTAGAAGCAAGGTAAGCATTAGGAAACCAGAGAGGTGAGTAGCTCTGTTACCTTGAGCTCAGCCCAAGAGCTACTGGGGATTGTGGCTTTTAACTACTGCAGGTAAGTGATCTCAGGTGTGCATGATCACTAATTGGGTCAATAGGAACCGGAGAGAGTGACTGATCCTGGGTCAGTGAGCTGTGACACGTGACAATTTCCAGTAGTTGCAGCATAATATTTAATCATTTGACTTTATAGTTGTGAATGTTTAAAGGCCACTTGAAGTATATTTAGTATACAAGTATACAATATTTATGTTTCACAGTTGTGAATGTATTTCTTAAAGTTGCTTTTTAAAACATTATTAATTCATGTAACTAATTGTGTATTTTATAAAATTGATCTGTATATCTATATATTTAATTGAGATGGAAATAATCATAAATGAGTAGGCTACATAAATTATACTGTTCTAATGTTTTGTGTCATTTGTGCTGTTTTTTTATCAAAATACAATAAATACAGTACTAATGTGACATATTGTTGATATTAAAATATTATCTCTATCTATTGTGATGTATTTTAAAATGTAATTTATTCCTGTGATTACAAAGCTGGCTTTTCAGTGTTACGATTCTTCAGAAATCTTGCTAATATGCTTTGATTTGCTGCTCAAGAAATAGTTAAATAGAAATTTATAGTTGTTTGTCTGTTGCTGTATAAAAAGTTTCCTATAATACAGCTAGAAATCATAATTTAAGACTGTATTTGGACACTTGTGATCAGACTTGCTACGTTCAACTATTCACTTCAGTTTAACCTGTCAGACAGAGACAAAAGAGCTGAGAGGCATTAACAGCGTCTCTTTCCCTGTCACGGTAAGGTTACTAACAGGTCGATGTACTAGTGCAGAAAGGTAATGAAACAGGGTTCACCTCGGTGCTCTCACCTGGGAGGGTCCTCTTCTCTTGCTGTCTGCACAGATGAGAGCTTTAGGCTAAATCTTTGCTCCGGAGGGTGACACCCTTCAGCTCTTTGCCACCTTAATGGCAGGACTCAAGCCAGATAATGATGCTGACAGTCCAACTGTCAGTCTGTCTCTTCCCGCAGCAGCCCCTTAAGAGCTCAACGTGGGGCACTGGCCATGAATCCGTGAGACTGCTGCATTTTCAAAAGTCATTAATCTAAACAAAGACACCCCGGAGTCTTCTGCGACTCCCTCTGCTCGGCCTCATCTTGTCCTCTGCTTAGGATGGAGGAGACGAAGAGTGAGTGCAAAAGAGGCAGCTCAAAGTTCTGCAGGGCTGTGACGGCCTGACATGGAGTCAGTGGGCCTCGCAGGTAAAAGGAAGTGGCTTTTTCAGCAACTTGGAGAGCTCTTGAAACCACTGCAGCGAGGGCAGCTTTGATGAAGGGCATGAGTAATGGTTATGCTGGACACACCAGAGCTGTGCTGCACTTGAGAATGCATTTTGCATTTCAGTTAAGCTAGTTTTAAGTAAAATATTCAGAATGCACAAGATATTTTTTTATGGCAAAAATCAGGATGATGTTTCATGAAGATAAATACATCAAAACCTTTTGATTAGCAATCTGCATTGCTAATAACTTCATTGGAATAAAGATTCTGGATTTTAAAATATTATCCTGCTTTTACAAACTGTACATCAATAGAAAACTTATTTCTTCAGCTTTCAGATGATAAATATATCTGAAAAAAAGAGAATTGACCCTTATG
The DNA here is from genome assembly GCA_034779775.1 of Enteromius afrohamiltoni. Taxonomy (NCBI): domain Eukaryota; kingdom Metazoa; phylum Chordata; class Actinopteri; order Cypriniformes; family Cyprinidae; genus Enteromius; species Enteromius afrohamiltoni. The sequence continues at coordinate 7,828,630 of JAUYWG010000048.1, forward strand.
ATTTGTTCTGTGGTTCTGGGTCACAATACTGTATGATATTAATAATATAAGTAATGCCACAATCATCAACATTTGAGGTAAATTAGAGCTTTCTGGAATATAAAATGTTCTTTCAAAATCATTATGACTTAATATTTCACAATTGTGCATTTATTTTTTACAACTATGATTAAAAATGATCTTACAGCTTGTCTGTATAGGAAAGTTTGACCTTTTTTTGTTTTATTTATTTTACATTGAGGTAAAAAAAAGTATTATTGAATACGTAAATTATGTCAAGGCTCCATTTATTTAATGAATCAAAAGCATGAAATTAAAACTCATATTTCTCTCTCTCATATATATATATATATATATATATATATATTATTGCATAAATCTTTTAGACTTGCTCTTGTAATTTAGAAATAAAGTCTGTCTAGGCAACTCTGTTTGGGTGGCATTAGAACAAAGAATCTGGGCTTTGGACTCCACTGTGCCTCATAATGTTTTATGTTCTTTTGATTCGTATAATTTAGTTTTGGGGGTCATAAGTCAGTTTTCCCACCCTGAGCTAATGCGTGAGTCCTCCTCTGTCAGTGTGTCATATCTCTTCCTCCATCACTATTTCAACGAGCCCTCAGACTGACACACATGCTGCTTACCACATCCAACCAGCTCCTCCAAAGACCCCTAAATCTGCAAACATGTTGAAGATGAGAGAATTCGAAAGGTGTAGCCCTCAGAATAAAGCCAAAACTGCTTAACAACAAAGACACCTGGGCCAGAAGAGGACTGTGGTTACAAAACAGTAACTTCACAGTTGCCAAATGCTAATGCAGATGTTTGGATACTTATTTTCTCAGAGATTAGTAGGCCAAAAGCAAGCTATGATTTAATCTCTGCTCAGATGATCATCAAAACTGAAAGTCGTCCAGCATTACAGTGGAAGAAGCAAAAAAGATGATTTTTACATTTAGGACACTGACATTTTGAGCAAAGGTTAGGGTATAGTGGTACCACTTGTTGCTCTTTCTAAATGTTGTAAATGTTCAATGCTTCACAAATGAAAACATATTTAAACAGTTGGTTTTTCTACATCCCTATTTTTGCTGCATGCTGATAAGTCAGTTATATATTGTTGTCAAATGATCAACCTCAACTAACAGTTTATATTTGTATATATAGTCATATTAAGTTATCTTAGTAAATGTATCAGTTTTATTTGTTAACATTAGTTAATGCATTAAATAACATGAACTGACAATTAATAATTTTAATAATGAATTAGTAAGTTTTAAAGTAAATGTTAAATAACATTAATGTTATTATTTTTGTTCATGTTAACTAGTTTATTAATGTTATAAAATTAATCTTTACTGTAAAGTGTTATCCATTTATCATTATAATGTTTTTGCATTTTACGCACAAATAACTCAATTATTTGTTTCTCCAGACAAAAATATTTCTGGGAAGAAATGACGACAGATAGATTTTTTTTTATTTTAATCATATTAAAGAACCCATAAAAGTGTTTAACTCAACTTAGGCTTTTATTTCCAAGTATATATCTACATCAGTTAATTTGAGAAATATTCATTTAATTCAGGCTGATTTTTAATATATTTTTAACTTTTTTAGTCCACTAAATTATTGTTTAGTGATACAAAGTTTTGTGTTATGTTTCACGATTTAAACTTTTTTTTTTAAAAACCCCTTCCCCCTGAAAGTTTTCTTTTTTCATTTTTGTTATTAGTGCTATTTTATCTATTTGAAATTTAGCGCTATCTAATATTAATATTTAGCATCAAAACTATTTTAATTTACAAATAGCAAGTAAATTTCACAAGCAATGACAGAAATAGCAAGTAACACAGTTACAGTTTTTTCTTTTATCATTATTATTATTATTTACAACTTCAGAACAAATCATTTTAGAATGTACCTTATGGACTTAAAGATGCAGTCACACTTATTTGAAGAAAAAATGATCATTGTCAGTTTTATTCACACCATCCGCACCTAACAGCAGGATCAGGAAGCAAGTGGGGTGTGAAATATCAGCTTAATTTAAAAATGATTTCTTCCTTCTCCTTCAGCACTTTTGTACTTTACTGTAGAAAAACGTAAACAAAATTGGGACACACTCTGCCTATCCAACTAGGTCCTGGGGCATCATGGGTAGTATGATTATGGCACCACATTTGTTGAAACATAATTTACACGTAAAACAAGGATGCAATACATAACATGGGCTTCCCACAATGCTTTGAGATCCCTGGGGCTACGTAAAGAATCACCACTCACAAGATTCATCGTAGAGAAATCGTAAATAACTCTAAAAGGCCTGGGCTGGATTTGTTCGTTTGCCTGTGCTCAAGTCTGACATCACCTGGAAAGCATTCCAACCAAACTGTCCCGTGTTGTTGCATTTGTCTGAATTCTGCTTGATGAAGCAGAGTTTTGGCTCTTGCCTTTGCGTTGCGTGCTGGCTTCTCTCTTAAGAGCAGAAGATGGATCAGAACATCAGCTTTCTTTCAGTAGTGGAGAACGAGAGAAAGATGAGCCCTTGTAGTGTCTTCAATTTCCTTCTCCTTACCGGTAGTTGGTTCGATCATTACTGTACCAGGCAAAGGCAGCTTTCAACAGTCTGCTGGTTCAGCTGTCAGTGACATGCCAAAGCCCTGTATAAAGAAGAGGAATATTCCCTCCGAAATGCATTTGCAGAAATTAAAATAGGTACAGGAAGAGACTAGACTGTAACTGAGATATAAGGGTTGAATGCTGCCAGGTGAAAAGAAAAAGATGGGGGGAATCTCATTCTTTTTCTCAAGATAAATGGCTAGGGAGAGTTTTTTTGTTGCCTTTTGAGTATTTTATGTAATAACAGCAATAAGTTTGTGCAAATTCTGTGTGGCAATACTTTTTGTAACTCTACAACTGTTGGCAGAACAACTGTTGGCAAACCGGGCAATCACACAGGACTTGTTTCATCTGTGCTATTTTTTGTTGTTGTTGTTTTGGCTTACATCATGCTAAATAGTTTTTTGTCTTCCAGTTTAATTTAGTTATTTATATTCCATTTATTTTACATAGACACATTTTAAATCTTTCCCCTGCCTTATAGAATTCCAGTTAAAAAATCCATCCATTTTTTCTATCTGTATATATATATATATATATAGATAGATAGATAGATAGATGGATAGATACACACACACACATATATATACACACACTACCATTCATAAGTTTTGGGTCAAACATATTTAAAATTTACTTCTATTTTTGAAAGAAGATGCTTTTGCATTAAAAATACAGATAAAACAGTAATATTATTACTATATATTATTATATTACTATTAACAGTATAATAGTATACTTATAGACTTATATAAGACAAATAGACTTATAATAAAAAAGTGGTCACACGTCATTTTAAGGTCCAATTCTCACTATTAACAAACCATTATCTATGCCTTTTGCCTCAATAAACTCCTAATTAGCTGCTTATTAATATGGGTATAAGGATGTAGAATATGCTAATGCAGATGATATGTTTTGTAAGCACTAATAAACAGTCAATATGTTAATAATTGGCATGCTAATAAGCAACAAGATAATAGTGAGATTTGGTCCCTACTGAAATGTTACAGAAAATGTAAGTTATATACATGCCCAACCACAATATAATCATAATCAGAGAAATAATAATAGATGGAGAGTGATAGTTGCAGTAGCTCTGTATGTTTCCATATCTCCTATATTTAAAGCTTTTACATGTAATAACCCATCCATGCAAGAACCTGTCCTGTGTGAACACCCCCTAACTGAACTAACTTTCAAAACCTCATTTTGCTTTCTGTCCATTTTTACAGGTAGTAAAATTCAATTTTTTTCTGTTTTCTTTGGGCATGCGGTTGAACGTCCCACCTCTAAAGTGACCACTTCCTGTTCCGCTTCATCTCGGACAGCAGCATGGAGGTATTTAGTCGTCTGAGACGAGTGCTGTCTGTTTTCCTGCGGTTGCTTCACCCGATTCCCCTCCACTGCACACCAGATGTAACCAAAGCAGAGGACAAAACAAGTGCATTATTTTTTCAGAGGCATGTCTAGTATGAGACAGTGATGCGCGCTGACAGGGCCTGCTAATTGGAGTAAATTAATTTACCTCGGGCGCCATGTTCTCACAAAGTGCCGCGCTCCATGTGAATAAGTGATGATCGGCAGGGCTCGTATAAGCCCCGAGTTTTTAAATCATTTAGCAGCGCATTCTGCTAATTAGCACAGAGAAAGCCGGCTTTCAGCTACAATTAAGACGGGCCTCTGTCAGTCAGGGGACCGCAGCCGGGAAGAAGCACTGATTTATTCATCCTGCAAGCAGATGCTGAGTGCATTGGGGGTTTGGATGGAGGGACTTGGAGATGAAGCAAGCAAGGGGATCTGAGAGATGAAGGCAGTGAGGGAGAGGACTGCAGTATGTGTGTGGGTTGTTATTAGTGTGCTGGTGCAGAAATTTCGTTTTTTTTTCTTCACAAGAAAAAGCCCAAACAAAGCAATGAAATGAACTACTGCAGTACAGTAAGTCTGCCAATGAGGTAACTTGTGATTGGTCACCCATGTCCTTTGCTTAGTCTCTTTCTAGGACTGTAGCAAGGTCATTCCTTCTACGTTTGAGTTCAGGTTCAAACTTAATACAATTTCATTTAAGGAAACACTTCCCCCAAAATGAAAATGTCATATACTTCCCCCTATGTCATTCCAAACTGACATTCGCTCAACTCCTGAACACAAATGAAGATATTTTAATACAAATCTGAGATTTATGTCCCTCCTCTGACAGACAATCACTTTTTGACTCTTCCAAAATTTAATAATTTAATTTAATTTAGGCTTTTATTCACATTAGTTATGGCAAATGGAAGCTCAAAGATGCTAAGATATGGCTATATTTTGGCCAGACCTGTATTTTCAATATTAAATTGTTATTTTTTATATTTATTTATTAATTAGAAAAATCATGAATAACCTTTAATTAATTAAAATGGCATTACCGAGAATACATCAATTTGATTAGAGAAATTAAGATAATAAAATTAAGAAACACCTGGAAAAATAAACTGGCATGTTTTTCATGTTAATGTTTGCTCAAAACCAAATATGCAAAAAAATAAAACAAACTAAAATAAAGTATTGTTTTACTGTATCCACGACATGGCAACACTGTGTTGTGACCCTAAAGTGCATCTCAAATCCAAAGGCAGAGCTCCAACTTTAATAGCTCTAAAATACACACTTTGACACATAACGTTAACTCATCTGTTTTGAAAGGAGGAAATGCTCTATAGCTTAAGGAAATATATTTCTGGACCTTCGAGCCAAACGTCCATTATTTTCAGCGATCACTCAACAGTCTACACAGAACATATCGAGTTTGTCTTGGCTCGGTAACATCACTAGAACAGTCTGGCAGACCCTTTTAAACAAATTTACAAGGTGCTTGACGCGTAATGAGAGAATGCTTTTCATTCTCGCATCCAAATATTTGACGGCAACACGGAGGAAGGTCTGGGCTTTGACGCTGACTAACATCTCTGCTCTCAGGCACGACGCCAGCAGATCCATGTAAGTACATTTTATCAGGCTGGGGGGATAAACAAGGTAGGTTTGGCTCCTTTTTTTTTCTTTCAGGTGCTTGACGTATCTGTGCATTTGGCTGTGCCCTCTGCTTTACAGGATCCCTCCTGACCTCCGCTCTGTTTTGCATCTCGAAACACGTCCCGTCGGGCTAATCTCCAACAGATACGAGCCATACATTTTAGATCAGAGGATTAAGCCCATGGTAAAATGCAATGAATCAGTAAAAAGCTACAGTTCTTCCTGCTCGGCCTTGCACATGCGATCTGACGGATGACTCCTCGGGTTCATCCGTAACCCCGACAGCTTCAGTCTATAAACAAAGCCTCATTTCAATTCCGACACAGAGATGTGACACTCGTGCGGCGAACGCTCACCCGAAGCTCCTCCAGCCCTACCGATTTATTCAAGGTCAGGCCCGCATCTTCGTTTGTGTTATCGCATAATGGCCCGCAGACTTCTGCAACTTGGAAATTTGCGTCTGGCTGTGAATAATAAATGCCGTTCAGATGAATCCTCTATAGATTTAGGACCCTGAAATTGTTTGCATGGCGCTGTTTTCTTCCCCTGGCTAAACTTTGTTGACCAGTATTTTGTCAGGTATTCCTGATATGGTTTTCCTTGGTTATAATTACTTGATTTGGCTTACTCTCGCTCTCTCTCACCAGTGCTAAAAGTCTTTCACTTTGATCTGAAAGTCTTTGCAGGCTCATTGACTGTAATGAGATCTGGAGAATCCATAAAGACGGCTGGGATTTGACTGGGAGCCGAAAACATGGAGCTGGGAATCAGCCGCATTTCACGGATGGAGCAAACAAAATAAAAAAAAAAAGGCAGATCTCAGATGACTTGGCAGCGCTTTGCCTTACCCTCCTCTACGCCAGATCTGAACATTAATTTCCCCACAGTCTGGAATTCCTGTGTGGAGCGGGGGGAATTCACAGGAGAAGGAGGATTGGCATGGAGGCTTCTAGATGTTTCTGTTTGCGGCCCAAAAGGGGCGTCCCGTGATGAGAGCCAGGGTTTCTATAATCTCAAGCCTTGACAAGCGTCCAGTCCATCAATCAGGGGCTCCAGGGTTTCGTTCCTTTGCTTTATCCAGGCCAACTTTCACACGGTCACCGCCGATGTCTGATAAAGCTGCTTTATTGGGTCAAGGAGAGATGGAGAGAGGGCTGCCCTAGCGCTAACCAAAGGGTTCCTCTGAACGCCGCCCAGACGGTCTTGCCAGTTGCTGGGATGTGTTTCTCCATCAGATAAACATCAGGGCAGCTTTTCCTTCTTAATCTGTCAAAAGGGTTCAGACAGGATCTAAAAATACCCTGTCTGTGTTTGTTCATGATGTCCAACTAAATTAGGGGAGGAGCAGGGATAAACAGAATTTGTATCAGACAACTTAAATGAGTCCAGGGATTTTTATTAGATTATACGTCCATAATTACATTAGGTTTTAAAGTGATAGAGAATAACTCTGACAAAACATGTTGCTGGGTAACGAGATACAATAAGATATTGAAGTATAGCCATTTTTAATGATAATTTGTTGTTTCGTATGAGGTATGTTTTTAATATTTATATTTACAGGTGTTTCTTTAGTTTCTCATCCCAGCGGTCAATTATAACTGAAACACAGAATTTTTCTCCTTTTTTTGTTAAATGAAGGTCATAAAACGTATTAAAAATTTATTTATATTTAGAAATATAAATATAAATATATATATATATATATATATATATATATATATATATATATGTAGTGTATACTCATGATTTCTAAATATA
>JAUYWG010000048.1:7836127-7892088 GCA_034779775.1 Enteromius afrohamiltoni
TTTTATATATATATATATATATATATATATATATATATATATACACACATTTTTTTTGTGATTGTACTTTGTATTTGAGATAATTATTTTAAATCACAAACTCATTTAGTATCTCTGTTTACTGTAGAAAAATATAAAACTGACAGATAAATGAACAAATCTTCAGTTTATAACCAACAACTTTGAATGAACTATAGCATAGCAAAAGTGCTGCAACACAAGCCATTTTAAATTCACAGCTCTCAGCTAATCCAGAGAAAGATTCCTGTCCTTTCTTTGTCTTTATTAACCTCAGTTTACAGTCCCGGGCCTCTGTGCTCAGAGCCTGTGGGAGACCTAGACATCCATCCTGGATCTCCCCAGAGCCAGAATGTGCTGGACCTGATCGATTCTGACTTACAGCTCTATAGATCAGACCTGCTTTTGGCTCCCCTATGCAGCACCTCTACCTAAACACACCATCAACTCTGTCTCGCTCACAGCATATACCGTCTCCGTGAACATACAGTGTGTTGCAAAAGCACCCGAACTGTCTGAGGATTTAGTTTTATTGTGGAAGTACAGTGTCGTATTTTTCTGGCTTTGTTCGAAATGCTGAGATGCAATTCATCATCAAGGACTATAAAAATTATTACTGACATGGCTCTTGGATGGAATGTAGCTCTTGGATATCTTTTGCTAAAACTTTATTTAAGATTAGCCATGAATCAGCGTGAAATATTCGGGCTGAAGTGGACTGTGACGGAGTGTTTTCCTGGAGTGATATTTACTAAGAGACTGTTTGTGATGGCAACGTGCCTCCACAGGGGGGCCGGAGATGACACCATTTACTTTCGAACAAACATCTCTCTCTGTCACCGGCTGCATCTGCGCCTCTTCCATCTCAAGGATTCGTCTTGATAGGGGTACGGTAGAGGCTTTAGAGGCCAAAAACACACCTGTCTTCGTAATTGCTAGGCTTAGAAGGTGGTGGATTCTCACGAAGCATTAGAAATGAAGGGGTGAAGGCACAGATGTGTTTATCTATTCACGGCTGTGCAGTGCTGCTAATTGGGAAGGCTTGCCATTTGGAAATGGGCAATAGCCTGTGGGCATGTTCAGCAGGCTGCATCAGTTTGGACTATTTCAAACAATCCACCACACTGCGTCGTTCAAGCATGGCTCCCCTTTGCCCTGTGGAATCTTCCTTCACATTCTGATTTCCTCCACCATTCTTCTGGTATAAAATCTCAGTCTCATAAGGGAGAAATCCTTCTAGCAACTTATGCATCAAAAAACAAGAACAAATAAACAACAGCCTCACTCTGACATTCTCACATAATTTGGAAAGTGACCTCCTAAAAGCAAATGTGATTGCAGTCCTATTTTAATACTAAAGTTAAAATGTCAAATAAAATAAATATAATGCATTTTTTAAGTATTCCAATAGCAAGATTTATTTTCTGGTTTTGAATGAATTATTTTATATATATATATATATGTATATTTAATAATATTCATTAGAATTAGAATTATTATTATTATTATTATTATTACTATTATTATTTTATAGTCATATTAATATATAATAAAAACATTTTGGTCACATTGTTAAACGCTACAAGCATGGCAGTCACATTTGAAATTGCAATCACAATTTTTATTACAAAATAACAATTTTATCCTCGAATCGGCAACTTTTGGTAAAAAGTTGGTAAAAAAAAGAAAGAAAATAAATAAACAAACAAAAACATTTATTTACTCGATTGTGATAAGCAATGCATTTGCATAAATGTTTTAATTAAAACTAAAGGTTTCTATGTAAGGACAAAGGACAAGGTATAAGGACAAAATATCATTTATTTTGGAAAAAAAAAATAAAAAAATAAATCCAAGACCAACTACCACTGTCCTGCATCATATCGCTTTTCTTCATTAGTCATAACAGCTCAAGAGCGTCTCTCTCTGTGTATGTGCATGAAACACATCACAGTAGCATGTTTACATAGTGTACACTGAACAATTCCGGATTATTGAGTGGAATATGGATGTAAACAATTATTTGTTTAACAAAATATGAAGTAAATATATTATTTAAAAAACCTTATAATATAACAAATCAATATATTACTGTATTACATATTTAAATAAATATTGATGCTGGATTTAAAAAAAATCTAATGAACCCATTGCTTCATTAAAACACTTAACTGTTCTGAAGAATCTTCTGGTTTAACCAAGTTTAACCAACCAACTATAGTCTACAAATAATTGCATTCCATTATGTTCAAGCGCCAAACCACTAATTTAAAACAAAAGATTTGTTAATGTTTAGAAGCTTCATAAAGCAGTGTTCGAAAGTGTCCTTGACAAAAAAAAATTGACAAAAACCTAGCTTCCTTGTGGTAGTTTATTTGATTACATCTTACTGACACCAGCCAATCAGGCTTCTTGTCCAGCAGTCACATGTCATAGTTGTTGCCTCTTCCCGGGGGCATGGAGTCTGACACAACACCTCATCTGCTCTCAGCTCCACAGCGGTGCTCACAGTGAATATTTAACCCTGCGTTATCGCCTCTGTAGAGATGCCCTAATTGCAAAAGAGGTGAGGTCTGTGTCACCCCACCACACCAGCGGCGCTGCTTTGATAACACTCTTGCTTGGTTGCAGACACAGTCAGGCTAATTAACCTCTCTTGATTAGAGCAATTATCTCCCACACTTTACGGATAATCCCAGTGCTGAGCAGAATATACTTCCTTTAACCACGGATTCCTTATTGCTCCCACAATGCACTGGGAAAACAGAGGCATGTGGAGGCGAATAGGAAGTTAATGTTTTACTGAATACACAAGCTGCAGAAAGTGGCTTGTCTGCAGTTTCAAAGCACTATAGTCATTTTGTCAGAAATATGGCACAAATATGAATATTTATGTGAAATATGATAATTTATTTATTTTTTTTATCCCAGCTTGTGAAAAGGCAATTGCTGTGTTGTCTTACATCAGATGATAATGTATATGATTGTATGGCTTGCAAATTTAAGACATGACTCTGCCTGCAAAAACATTGATTTGTCATGTATATAGGTAAAAAAAAATGTTTTTTTTTTTTTTGGGGGGGGGGGTATTTTTTTTCTCATATAATATAAGAAAACATCTAAAATACACATTGACGTGTTTATCTTATTACCAACATGACCATGAAAGTGCATATAAATAGTATAGCCAATAAAAATGAAAACTCATGGTAATTATATACAAAAATAGACTTCAGTGTTTATATGCTACTACATGTCATATGCAAGCCAAGAAATTTTGTATCATATGCATGTAAAAACTGGGTATTACATGCATACCAAACATGTGTGTATCATATACATACCAAAGTCAATTTTTGCGCATCAATACCAATCTTTGGCATACTTTTTATGAGCTGATTTAAATAATGATATCTCTGCATTCAAGAATGAAACGCCCTTAACTCAAAATTGAGTGTTTAATCTTGTTATTATACATTACTGACACTATTCTCTAATTTGATACTGTTCAGTTCTTTGACACAATCTGTATTGTTAAAAGCGCTATATAAATAAAGGTGATTGATTGATATTTATACACATTTTCATGAATCAAAAGCTTTATCACATTTGTTGTTGGCCATTGAATATGGACAGTAGCATTTTCCAGCAGTTTTGATTGGGTGCATGCCACCCTAGCCTTAAAAGGTGAAACACTAATGGTTTAAAGCCAGATCCTCTTCTTAATTGCACTGCAGGGTATTTGCATGCTTTCCTTCACATTTTATGAAAGGGAATACACAAACCAACAAAAAATGACACTTTTACTAAAGCAGAAGTGAAACATTTCCCAATTAGAGCAAGTGTTTCCAGCACAGAGGAAAACGGAGCATATCACTTGATCAAACAATAAGACGAAAAGGGGCGAGAGAAAGCGAATAAAGAAAAAAGCAGTGCAGAGGTAAAGAAAACAAGTGCGAGCTGGTGTAAATGAGTGCCGACAGAAAGTGAGGGCCTGCTGTAAACGGGAGGAGACAAAGCGCTTTGCATTAATATTCATGGGCCAGAAGAGGCAGATGCGTCTGACATCTGTGTGATGTCAGCGTGTTGTCAACACATTGTTAGCGCCACAAATGTGCAAACAGATTAACAGCCCGCCGAGCCACGCTGCAATGCATTCATGGAGTGCGAAAACGCTCAGCCCCCTTGTTTCAGAGAAGAGGAAGCGTCATCTTGTGTGCCGCTCCATCTTTTGCAGAATTCGTCTGCCGCCGAAGGTGCTCGATGTGCCAAGGTGGCACCTCACAGTGGCCCTATACCACCAGTGTGTGTCCTTGTGGCTACACACTCCAGCAGTGAAAGTTTGAAAAGTTGATTGCTACTGTATGTGTTTAATTTATGGCAGAAATGCTTTACGCACATACTTTGCATGCTGTTTCGTCAAAATAGTCATGTGACTTATATCACAGTATAATGTGCAAAGGCTTGATTTTGTGGTGCTTTTGTTTGTTTAGTTTGTGGCCTGACATGAAAATACTGTCTCAAACAATAGAGTGAGTTGTTTGTTTGTATTGGTTTGTTAAGTTAAAATTTGGTCCAGGTTTTGCTGGTTAGCGTGCTGGATAATGTTTTTTTTTTTCTCAAAAACTTTTATTTCAACAACATTAAAGTTGCAAACATTAAACAAAAATAATACAAGAAAAAAAAAACATTATCAGAGCATGTTTTACAAGAAAATACTATTAAATAGTATTTATTTCAAATTTCAAATTGTTGTTTCTTTGTAATTATAAAATTCAGTAGCGATTTTGAAATGAAAACACCAGATTTCTTTAATTGTAGAAGCATTGCCAGATTTTATTTATATATTTATTTATTTTGTGAAATAAGCACATTTTTGTTCCCCCAAAAAAATTTAACGTAATTTACAATTTTTATTGGAGTACTTTTTTATGAGAAAATTCAATTTCAGTTTTTCTACTTAAAAATGACTTTTTTAAACTCATTTGTGAGTTAATAATAAGTAAAATAATAGTAAATAGTAAATAATATTAAATTAAGTTAATTTTACTCGCAATTTACTAGCAATTAAAACTCAACTGTTAATGTTTTTCCAACAGCGTTTTTTTAGATTCTCCCCCAATTTATTCAGTTTTTGTGAAGTGGACTGGCACATTTACATTTTTATATTTTTTATAAAACCATACATTTCATTGTATTTTTTTTTTTTAGTAAAAAGAGCTGATGTTTAAGAAAAGTTTACATTTTAGAAGGGCCTGTAATATTACAGTCATACAGAATCATGAGTCACATAATTAAATTCAGGTCATTGGATTAGAACAACATGGCAGCAAGTCCTGTCCTGCTCCAGCCAAGCAACTGCCATTGAGATTAGGAATGCTAACATATATCTTTCTCCAAGTAGTATTGACCCTTTGGGTATAAGACACAAACATTCAGAAATAATAGGATGAAAAATACTAAAGAGGGTGTTTTCTGAGAGACTCAGCTATTGACGTAATGTGTTTTTGATGGATTCTCTGGACTGAGGTTGGGTCGGTGGTATTGAGGTGTGTCTCAGCGTGGGGAGTGCACTTGAATAGACAATGCAGGCCTGTATGTGTATTTGTATGTTTGTGTGTGTGTGTTAAGCGCAAATGCACTCAAAGGAGCATGTGTGGGTTTGGCGAACACTAGCCAGACAAACCTCTCTTCATTCAACCCACGCTAAAAAAACAAGGACATTCCAGCCACTCCTTGCTCTTGGCAGATATGACTTTGTCTATTTTGGAGACCCTCTCTTGTTCAAAACATATTTCCGAAACCATAAACTCATTTTTCAGCCCTTAAAACCTCTGGCATGAGGACACAGCTACCCAGGCCGGGAGCGCTTTCCTTTTTCTGATAAGTTGCACCGTGAGAATTGCTCTTTAAATAAAGTAGCCCTAATGTGTCCTCAGGGTTTTGGGCAACAACTCAAACTACTGATCAGAATCAGGAGTTGGGGACCTGCGAGAATCAATGATTTCTGTTGATTTAGAGACTTGTGATGGAGTATCGTATATAGCCCAGCAGACAGGTACATGTTGGTAATTGAGTTCAGGTCATTAGGAGTGTCCTCTCAGCACCGCTTAACAATGACAATACGAATCCACTGACTCACATACTGTAATTTTGTTAAATAAAACATCTCCCCTCAGGGTCTCGGACTTCACCAGAAAGCCACTGACCTCTATCACCCTGAACGTGGGCCGCAACAATAAGTCTTTGAGTGCAAGAGCGGCCGGCTGCGTGTAAAGGGTCCCTCAAGGCAGCCTTCTCAATATGTCAACACAGAGCACACCAGGATCTTCAAACAAACATGTACCAAACATAATAACAACATTAATGAGCCCCCCTCCCTTGCTGCACCTAATCCAGCTCCCCATTTCCCAAGCCTCTCCACTGAGCCGGCGAACTTAACGTGTTTTAAAAGAAATACAATTAAGTGCATGAGCTCTAGCTGCCTTTTCTCCTCTCTTAATCTTTCTCTCAGTGTGTTTTAATCAGGAACCCTCATTCCTGGTTCTGTCAGAATCACTTGGCTGAAGTCATCCTTCTTGTTACATTGGCCATCTTGTGATATATTTTCTAAACATGCTCCTCAGGGAAAAAATATTTGCACTCCTCCAAAATCCTCATGAGGAGAAGACCTTTAACCGCACCCGGACTGTGGGTCTTGGGCTGCAGGGACGTGAAAGGATGTTACAGAAACGCTACTGATTAGTAAATTGCTTTGCAGTCTCATGTGGCCTACTCTTGGAAGATTTGAAATAACTTCTGATTTGAATGTCAGATGTTCAAGGAACATCTATATCTTACATTCTTTGGAATAAATAAGGATGCAGACATCACTTTAGGCCTGTTTCCCATGTAAGGCATGGACCTGAATGTTTAGGGACTAAGGAAACTCATAATATTTTTATATACTCAATATATTTTTTATACTCTGTGATCAGTTTAATATCTTTCTTCATACATTGATTACTGGGTCTTTAATTAATTGTTAATTGTGGAGTAAACTGGATTAGAATGATGCTTTTAGGTAGAAATTGGTGTTACTGGATGTCTGTCCTAGTTGCTGTGTCAAGGTGAATTAATATTTTTAAACTGTAAGAATATTTTACATTTTACATTTTGCTTACGATCTTTGTATAATCACTAAAGTTTTATTCAGCCCTCTGCATGATGAGAAATCTTCCATGATTTTCATTGTTTTCTGGCAACATAAAAATTCACATTTTTATATGCAGTGGAACTATTCAAACAATCAAGTACAGTAGCAGCGCTGATATTGAAATAAAAAACTGTAAAACCAAAAGCAGACTTAAATGCAAATTTGAATAAAGATGCCTTATGAACTAATTGTTTATATTTTGACCACTTTAGTTAAGCTTTTTATTGTTCTTTAAAATCAGTTAAAAATTATAGAGTATGGTGACTTTTTTATTTTTTGCATATACGTGTATTTTTTGTTTTTATTTATTTTTAGATAAATTATAGCCATTAAGATAATATAATTCCTAGAAGTGTAATAGAAAACAAAGTTTATCAAAGCTGTGTTATTTAGATGGAGAAAATATACCTGACAGTTATTGAATGATCATAAATTATTGTGGATTTATGATGTAAAATACCGTAGTAGTGAAATGTTTTATTTGACCATGAAACTTTTTAAAATTCAAGGTACCTCGGAACAGTTGAAAATAACGGTTGTCATTAGGAAGGCAAAGAATATGTAGACGCAGACGTTATGTTAAAATCTGTTCCTCAAATGCACGCACATATATAAATGGTATGTGATTGTGTTGCTGAGTACGGCATGATTTGCGGTAATGACACTGATGTCTGCATTCTGCAGCTCCTCCAGCATGATTAAAAGCACATCCCATTCTCAACCCATAAGTTTCAAATGTATATCTTGGCAACGTTGCGTGTTCATGCAGAAGAAATTAGCAATGTAGTGGCAATTGTTCATCTTAATTGTAAAAACAGCACATAAAGATTTTAAGGAATAGTTCAGCCAGATGTGATAGCACCGGCGAGCCAATTTGCATTTAATTTGGCGCTGTCTCGAAATTCCTGATGCCTTTGCAATATTGAAATGCAGCGAGGAAAAAACTGTGACTTCTCGGGCAGGCGGCTCCGTTTGTCGGCGAAAGCGAGACACGAGGCCGGCTCCTCCTGAAGCAATTAACTGTGAGGCTTGTAACATGCCAGAATCACTCTCACTAAGTGATTTCATCTCTGTCAAAAAGTCCAGATTAATCTGAGTGATACTTTTCATTTAGTTAGCATCAAAACAGCATTTTCTTTAGCATTCCATATGGGGGCCTGATGCAAGGTAAGTCATTAAACTGCTGGAACCAGATGTTTCCTACAGCCACACCATTATCTATGCAAATTTATTCATTAAACAATTTAATTGTGCTGATGATTGACAGCCGGCGGCGTTATTACAAGGGAATGTTATGGAGCCAGGCTAATAATGCTTTAGTCTTATTAACTCCGAGTATAAGTAGTGCATGTGGCGAATCTTGTGTAGATTAACCCCTCCTAATGTTGTAGCGCTGAGGGCTAGACGAAGATGCCCACCCTTATGACAGGTAGGGAGGGTATCGCTTTATTTGGATATGAGGAGCGATTACAAAGCACAAATTAGGGAGTTTACGAGGAGGATGCTAATGATTACAGCACGCCGGCGAGACTTGACCTCAAACTAGTAAAGTGTACGAGTGAATTAAAGGCCCTCAGTGAAAAGGGAGAGATGAGACTATAGCTTAAAGAGTGATATACAACGCAAACAGATCTGTTTCAATTAAAAGTTTTGCCATAAACCAATTTGGGCCGTGAAGCTTTGCTATCCCTCTTCACATCCGTTTGGAGAACGAAATTACAAATTGTTAGTACATATTACACGATACCTAGGGCCACAATAATCTACTTTTTGACACAGACATAATGACTTCTACCTGGGTGGGCATCATTAACCTTCTTTTAGTTGATTTTGGAAGTTTGCAGGATTATTTAAAAGTCAGTGGCTGTCAGGAGGGGCGTTTCACCCGCGGTCCTTCCGTCTGTTCTTATTAACGCAGCCTTGACAAGAGCTCCCTAAATGGCAAACCCCACTGGCTTTAAGGGCCGGTAACCTCCTCCTTCAGGATGTTGTTTTAGCTTCGTAAGTGTCCCAGTGCAGCACAGCTCTGCCACCCTCTGTGTGAGAAATGTGTTCAGGCAGGAAATGGAGAGTGTGTCATACAGGAAGTAAAGGCTTTCCGGGCTCTCTTTCATAACAGCAGTCAGGCCATCAACATGATTCATCCGCACCTCCCCTGGACTACACTATATCATTCATACAGATCAGCAAAGTAAACAGGGGCTCCTTCGTGCTCGCTTCCAAAGTTTTGCCGGTTGAATGCAAATTACAACATGGCCCTGTGCAGAGGGCACATTTTTTTCTTTTTTTTCATAGCTTATTCTAACCAGCAGAACATTTTTTCTAGCATACTATATCACTTAGTCCCTTACGTAATATCCCTCTTTTGCTTAGTTACTGATTTTTTATGTGTAACATTGATGCAACAATTTCACAAGCTATATTGTATTTTAAAAGCTTAGCAACTAAATTCGATCTATATAAATAAGCCATGTAGTGTTGGTGGAATATACAATATCTGATAGTTCAAAACCAATTCTAATTAATATTAGAAGATGCTTTTTTGTTGATTTTATTGAGTAAAATCTGCATAATTTATTAAAATATGATAAAGTGTGCTAAATGAAGCTTAATGTAATACCCACACAGTCTCACAACCAATTCATACGTATTCAATCAAGGTGATTAATTTATGCTAATTTGTTAGAAGCTCACTTGAACAATTTGTTTAAAATCCCAGTGATGGGTAGGTTTAGGGGTGGGGTTAGGTATAGGTAATCCATACCAATTTTTATGAATTATATGCAACTCTTTATGCATATAAAACACATACGATTTAGCAAAAATCGTATGAACTCGTATGAGTGAGGTCGAACAATTTGGACGAATTAGTCACCTCCTAAAATACTGTATATACGAACTGCATTAAACTGTGCTGGTAATACACATTTTTTTGGTGTCTGAAAGCATAATCAGTTAAGCTCCGCTTAATTACTGTTGCCAAGTCAGACACAATTAGAGCACATTAAATATGAATAGGAGATAGATTTTATTGTATGTAATTATTGTTTAAGAAAAATGCGCTCAAAGTGTTACATGTTTTTACTTCTTTACTTTCTTACTTCACTAAACTTTAAAACAAGTTTTGAGACAACAGACAACAGATAAAATTAACAAATTTTCGCTATAAGTTAAATATATTAAGTTTCTACAAAACATAAACATATTGTAGAAACTTAATTTCCTTTAAATCTGGATTGCAATGATTCGTATCGTAAAAAGCACTATATAAATAAACTTAAATTTAATTGAAGGAGTAACACACTCCTTATGAACTGTGAAGTTACTATTGCTGTCAATACATTCAATATGTGTATGAAAGGCTGTAGAATATCTAGTAACATTAAAAAACGAAGGCTGAAACATAGTTTAAAATGGCAAATGGCAACACGTGCCAATATACATCTGGTCAGTAACAGGCAAGGTTTAACAGAATGTCAATTCTGTGAGTCCAGATCTGCTATTTAGCCATTTAGATTTGCCTTCATCTTAAGTGACTTCCAATACAGTGCTATTTCCCCTGGAGTGACCTGAAGTTAAGTGTCTTACTCAGCGCCACTGTTGCATGCTTGGATTAAAAATCAGTGTTTGTTCTACATGCAGTATTTTATACCATTTACCACAATTATCATACATAATTCTCTCTGTTTTTTGGTAGGACATTCTTTTGTTGGTCATCATAGAGGAAAACTAAGGCATTCATAGTTCCTAATACCTGTGTACTTACATAGTAATTAGATGTGTATGTAACCACAATGTAAGTACACATTTGGTGCATAGTATATAGAGTTGCAATGTTTCTGTAATTACACACGTGACAACCCTCAAAAAAGATATGTTTACTGTAAGTACAAATGTGTAACAAGAACATTGGTAACAACACTTGTTGTAGTGTACTTACAATGTAGTTACATAATATGTACACATTTAGTTACTCTGTAAGTACACAGGTGTTAGGGCCACTTAAAAAATAGAGTGGGGCCCCATCAATGTTATTTAACAAATTTAATTTATGTTGAATTTACTATGGTCCAATGCAGAAATTGGCAAATCAAGTTGTACATCTCTAAAAAGGCAGATATCTCTGAAAGCAATCCCTTATCCCATACTGTCTCTTGAAATACGGTATTCCCTGACACTATGCACCAGCAATAAAAGTTGAATTTCATATCCAGATGCTAGCCATCCTCTGATACTTTATGCTGCTGTCATGCCCAGAGATAATATTGCATGTCACTTCCTGTGATGGGAACCTCTCTGAGGCAATTCGCCAGTGCTATGCAATAAAACACAGAATGATCTTTCCATCAAAATGGATTTGAATGCCGCATATCATCTCAGTTTGGATGATTTTCACTATGCTTTTTTTAAAATAAAGCCATAAACAACAAGGAATGATAATCTTCTTATTTGCACCACAGATACATGTCAGTCATTTCAGATTAATCCAACACGCTCCAACCTCCTGAGTTCAGATGCACAGGTGACATAGTGGAGTGTTTCAAGATGAGGGGGTGCTCGGAGGCCTTTGGGCAGCTTTGTATTTGCTTTGTTACACATGCTTCTCTCCCTCAGGCTGTAGACTGGTTTGTTCCAGTTCAGTACACCCCACTTCCTTCGGGGTGTTTTGGAGCTAATCCACCTCTCTCCATCTCTCTCTCGCAGATTTCATGTCCCATGCAGTCGAATTAATAAAAAGACTCTAATCATAATCAGCAGACTTGGTGCATATGCAGCTTCAAAACTCTCAAGCATGTAAGATTTCATCAGCTTCTTGCAGTTACATGTTTTCTGTGCAACACTCATGTCGATTGCACTGCTCAAGGCCTCATTCTCTCACTGCTATAACCAGTAAAAAACGTCCCCCGTGGGACGTTGTGTGAGAGAGAAGGAGCCCGACTGTTGCGTTCAGTGCTCAGGGGCCCAGGTAACAGCATTTGCTTGCTTTTCTCTGAGAGGTTGTGCTTTTTTTTCAAGTAACGTCCCAGAAAAACCTGTGGCAGAATTGAGGTGTTGGAAAATGCCTCAGCCTTTGTCAATATTAACATTCATATCTGGGACCAGAGGCCAGAAAAACAAAGAGCTGTATGTTGAATATTCAGAATATCACTTGTCAAAGAAAATAGAAGCGAATAGCCTTACTTATGCATAAGGGGTATGTCAGAGTGAGTCAGGGTCTGTGGTGGGTTTGTTTTGTTTGAGCTTTTTGCTGCTGCTTCAAAATCTGTATTCTCCAGAGTGAGTGAAAAAGTATGTGTGTGAGAGAGAGTAAATCCAGAGATTTACCAATGTCTTAATTAGATGCCTGGCCAGCAAGGTGATTGACACTCTATCGTCTTAATTGTCTAGAAAGGATGTCACTTGCTGGGAGACCAATGCAGACCAGTCCTTTTTTTAAGTTTTAATTTTCTTTTTTCAATTTTATTTCCAATTTAGTCATGGTTTGGTTTCCTTTTTTTTTTTTTTTTTCTACTTTACTTTTCGTTTATGTCCCACTTTATATTGTCGCTAATAACTGTGTACTTACATAGTAACAAGATGTGTACATATTACATTACATAAACTCTACAGCTCTTTTTGTGTAACTACAAACATGTAAAAACCCACTGAATGGTATGTTTAAGTACAAATGTGTAACAGGACTAACAGCACTTTTTTGTATAGAAAGTGTTACACTTTATATTAAGTAGACAATTGCTATGGATTTACCATGTGATTACTCTGATGTTACACTGCAGCAGCCAATAAGTTAGGCTTAACATATAAATTGTGGCTTGTGTCCAGAATGTTTCACTTTCTATTAAGTGGACAGATCCTGATGAGTTGTGGTATAATACCATGTAAATACACTAATATAATAGTGGTGTACCAACTCTTGAGATCCAAGTCTTTCCACTACATATCCCTTTACCTTGATTTTATAAGGTCAGCTTTAGTTTGCATAATGTTACATTTGATCACATTTAAGCATTTATTGTTATCTTAGTGGCATTTTCTTGTTTAAAAAATGTTTATTATATACCATGTATAAAAAGCAAAATTAAATACTTTTTTTTTGTTTTTTTTTGTTTTTTTTAGTTTGGTGTTACTAAATATTTTCTTTTACTGTAAGATCATTTTTAGTTAACACAACTGTTTTCATTTACTCTTCGTTTTAGCTTTCATTAATTTAAACAACATCCCTTGATTTCCCCATCTCTCTCTCTCTCTCTCTCTGGCTAAAGAACAAGGACAAGGGTCGTATTTGATTTGGAGAGAAGTACGTTCAAAAATGCTGCTGGCTAAGTGTCAAAGCTAGGTTATGTTACCCATAGGCCATGCACCCTTATGAAAATGTGTCCTTGTCCATCGATGAGAAATCCTGTCGACTGCAGGAGTACATCTGTTTCTTCTGTACGTATTCCCATGGACCAATAGGCACATTAATGCACTTGCTGTGCTATATACTGCCTGCGTAGTGTTTTCAGGGACTGTGTGGAAAGTTTGACAGCCACCTAAAACCTCTCGAAGATACTCAAGGCCATAGTAGTAATCCCACAGTCCTCTCTATGGATTCCTGTAATACTAAATCAAAATTATGGAATAATAGCTCCAGGGGGCCTTTGGCTTTATGCTGCACTGCGTACTGCTTTACCACAAATGATGATCCATGCTAGACCCAGGTAATAATTCCATTAAGGAGATTTGGATGGTTTTACATTGGATTATGTTTTTAAGAGACACTTGTTTGAAAAAATGTGCACATACAGTATGTACACCATGCATGTCCATTGCAGGGTATTGTTGTGCTTAAAGGGATAGTTCTCACAAAAATGAAAATTCTGTAAGAAATTTTTACCCCCCTTTCAAACATGTGAGACCATTCATCTTCAGAACACACCATCCATAGACAGCAACAGAACTGTGAATTTCAAGGCCCAGAAATGTAAGGGAATTGTTCAAATAAAATCAGGGGTTCAATCTTAGTTTTATGAAGCTACGAGAATACTTTTTGTGCACAAAGAAAAGAAAAATAATTACTTTATTCAACAATTTATTATTTTCCGTGCCACTCTTTGCTACCTTTAATTCCTTTCCGGGCCTTGAATGTGGTGGTTGTGTTGCTGTATATGCGGGGTGAGAAAGGTCTTGGATTTCATCAAAACATCTTAATTTGTGTTTAGAAGATGAATGAAGGTCTTATGGGTTTGGAACAACATGAAGGCCAATAATTAATGTCAGAATTTTAGAATTTAAGGGACATCATTAGCAGAACTGTAAAAATTTGCTTAGAGATTAAAACAACCATCAGTTATGCAACTGGCTAATCCAGCTTGAACATCCATTTTAAAGTGAATAAAACCTCTAGATGATATTTAACTAGTCCAAGCTGGTCATTAACCGGGATTTTCCATTTTGTGTGTGTTTTTTAAAATTTATTTATTCTATATTTCTTTTTAATTTGTCTTCTTAATTTAATTTGACTTTTAGTTTCAGTGCTCTACACTTACTGGTTTCATTTAACAATCTTGTCGGATGTGTTTGGGATTGTGGGATATAATTTGTGGCCCATATATATTTTTATTTCAGTTAGTCTTGGAGTCCTCAAAATGTATTTTGGTTTAGTTTCAGTGTTCCCCAGTTGTTTTCATTTTAGTTTTTATTTGGTGCTAGCAACATTTGCTTCAATGTAAGGTGGTCATAATAGTTTTTGTAATATACTAACTGGTCAATTAGTTTATACTAGCTAACAATGATCTGTAAATCGGCCATTAAATTTTAAAACCTTCTCAGTTTAAGCTGGGTTTTCTAGCAGGATCTGCTTTCAGCTCTCAATCAGAACATATACTCTCTGCTCCAATTTTCACATTCTTTCTAAATATATTCCATACATTTCTCTTACAATGAACAGAAAACACTATGTGAAAAAGTCCAGATTCCACTTTGACCTAATCATGCACCACTGAGCAATTGAGGAAGGCACTTAACCTCAGGTTGCTCCAGTGGGACTGACCCTGTGATAAGTGTACTGTATGTCGCTTTGAATAAAAGTGTCTGCTGAATGACTACTTACTGTACTAGCAGGCCTTTCAAAATACGTTTCTTTACAAACACGAGAAGCATGAAAGGGTCACCTCAGTATATTCATTGCCAGAAGCCAAATAGAAGCCATAGGGATTGGCGAGTTGGGCTATTTTATTTTTCACTAATCATTGATGAATATGGAAAACTCTAGCACTGAGAGCTCTATTGTGTCATTGATCCAGGAAGGATGTTGGAAGCGTGGGATAATGGAAGACTGCAGAACCATAGAGAAGCAGTGCTTAGTGCAGGCGACTACCCATAAACCGTTAGGGGCCACTGAGGAGGAGTTAGCCCTGTGCCACCCGGCAAACTGGCCTGATGGACTGGAGACACACTATTAACTCCAGCCAACACCAGCCAGAACTGATGTCTACTAATGGCTCTGGGTCCCTTCCAACCGGGCATGGGCGAAAAGGGAGAGAGAAAGATTTAGCACTTTTACGACATTTCACTCTATCTCACTAAGTTTCACAGATTTTTTCCAGCGTTACCTCGGAATTCAAAGTGGACGAACTCCAAGTTTACCCTCATTATCTCTAATGTCTTTTTGCTTTCTCAGTCCCGGGCCGGATTCCGAATCAACTTGGGCTTTGAAACGAAGGAAAAATAAACACGGAGTGGGATGCGAGCGTGAACAAAAACTGAGGTTTCTCTTTTTATTCAGGAAAGGCGAATGAAATCCCTCTTAATTAGAGGAAACATACGAGTCGTATTGGATCAAAGTGGGAAACTTGGGGGAAGCAGTCGCACACATCCGCCAGTCCAGATTTTCCCAGAACGGAACAAGAGGGGGAGTAGGAATGCAATCAGCCTGTGAAAACCCAGTAAGCTGCTGGAAGAATAAGAAAAAAGGCCTCTGTTAGCGATTATTTTGGGCTTGCAATGTACTAAAGCTGGCCAGGTGACTGAATCAAAACCAGAGTCAGAGCTTCAGGGTGTGCTGAGGGTTGGGCTTCTCCTTGGTGACCGGCTGCCACAACAACAACACGAGAAGGCGGAGAGAACTGGTCCCATGGCTATGACCTACTGATTCTCAGACTGCACTGTGAGTGATTACATCAGCACATAGCAATAAGATAACTTTATTTTATGTAATTATATATTAAATAATAAAATATTATTTTATATTGGCATTACATATCTTCACTTGAGATTTTAATAATGTTAAGAAATGTTAACTAAAATTAATAAATGCTGTAAAAGTATTGTTCATTCTTAGTTCACGTTAACTAATTTGAACTAATGTTGTTAACTAATGTTAACTAATGAACCTTATTTTAAAGTATTATTCTTATGTATCAGAAAAATAATTAATGAATGATAATTTTCATTGTTCTATAGCTCAATGAATCATGAATTCCATTTTTTTTTATTTTAAATAATTTTTGCTTGTTAGATGTCCAAAAATTAACGCATTCTCTCACACAGGCAGAAATGGGCTCTGTCTCTGCAACAACGCGTCCTCGCGCCTGCACCTGTTCAGTCTCGCCCGTACAAATCTGTTCAACACACTGCAGCATCACAAGAATCGAGACAACAAACTGATTTCCTCTTATCAGCTGCTGGGCCTTTACAGCGGGTTTCTGGACGAATGCGTGCCTGACTGTAAATCCACAGCTGGCGTTCCCCAGGCATCTTTTACACCAGACACACGGCACCCACAGCCCTGCCTTGTTTAGGAGGAAACAAATGGCAAATGAAAAGACATTAAGTTCCACATGTTACGCACAGGTGTCAGTGTAATAACGTGTGTCAGAGAGAAAAGGAGAGATCAGCAGAGCATTTTGTTTACTCTTCTTTAATCTCTGTCACAAAGGACTGCTGGGAACGCTAGGTAACACTCACTGGTACCCTATGATGTTCCCTGTGGAGAAAATTAGGTTAAAGATATCGAATGTCAGGTAATGTTCAACCTTACCGGCTGCTATATTTATTGCCATAAAGGACATTGTAATTAGTAGTACATGATGTTAAATGTTATCTTTGTCTTTATAAACCCGGTTTACGCAACACATGTGTCTAAACACTGGTTCTTTGTTTCTTACTTGAGCTGTTTCTCTTTCTTTAAGCTCAATAACCTAAGCAATTTAAGCAAATTAATTTATACTTTTATGTAAATTCAATGTAATTCAATGAACTTTCCAATTGGCTGAAAACATTCGAACTTTTAGCCCATCCAGAAAATGTCAAGAAAAATGTTAGAGGTCAGCTGAATAATATTCTACTGTATTTTTATAACTTTACATTATTTTCATGTTATTTAAGCGAACCCAACTTTATATTAGAATGCATCATTTAAATAGAATGCAAAAATATAATTAGCAATACTGCAATTCAAGATAACATGAATATTTATAAAATATTTAACATCAAAAGAAAGACAAAAAAACCCCTTCAATTTTTATAACTATATTTTTTTTATTTAGTTTTTTACGTTATTTTCATATCATTTAAGCAAACCCAGCTTTACATTAAAATGCATAAATAAAATAAATGCAGAACAAATCTCATTGGGATTACTTCAATTGAAAAAAAACATTTATATTTATAAAGTTTATCTTTGTATTGTATGTTATTGCACCTTATACCTAATTTATACTGATTTCAAATCATTGCATTATTATGATTATTTACAGTATTGAAATGAGAATTGCCCAAAAATAAATAAAAATAATAATAATAATGTACACATTTGTGCCTTAAATCTTCTCACTCTCAAATACTTTGACTTTTTAAGGAATAGTAAGGAGATCCGATTTTGGTTAGTAAAAAAGATGCAGACACAGAATGTTTTACCTGATTCTACATTTCCCTCCTAGGAGGAAGATAGGGTTTCGTCAGGGTCCTGCTGGTAAAGCGCACAAAAAACTGCCTAATGTTTATTTATGGCTGCAGTCTAATTGTATGGATAAACTGCGCTGCGAGGAGCAGGGACAGTGACATGTTTACTGTGCACCGGATGGCTCGTCTCAGATCAGACCCCATGGCCAGTCACAGGTGCAGAGTTTTACATGAGCACAGATTTATTAGTAACCTGCTGGCTAAACCTGTGGTAGCTACGCTGCCCTCTGCTGGCAATCGGTTTGGGTTTAGTTCAAGAAGGCTGTTGGGCTTCTTGTGCAAGTTCTGGATGACGAACCAGCCTCAACAGGTTCACCTTGCCAGATATTTCATTGACAAGTGGCTCAAGCCGGCTGGCGAAGACCGTTGTGAAAAAATGTGCCTCTATTCAGGTTTTATCTTCTCTGCTTTCTTTCCTCAGCCTCCGTCGATCATGTTCTCATTCCTTCGCCAAACTGCAAGCCTGTCTTCGAGTGAATAAATCTGATTGCAGTCACACTGTAAAGGCCGTGCTTTTCGAGTTGAGTGTGAGTCGAAGCGTCCTGTTGTGACCTGGCGAGAGACGGAGTGGGATATTGAAGTCTGGAGACAGGTCAGGGATTTCCCCTCCATTCTTTTTGGGTCTTCATTTTAGAAGCACATTAATCTAGTACAGTCCCTCACCTGCGGCTGGCTTACATGAGCACTAAGGTGCGTTTGCCCGTCAGCTTTGACGCTGGCCACCGCATGAGGCCCGTGAAATGTGACCGTGGTTCTTGGTGGCTTTAATGCCGTTACGAGGAGGCAGAAAGAGGGCCGCCCCCAGGGCCTCCAGGGCCCAGTAAGCCAGTGGCAGGTCCACTTCATCACCTCTCCTCCGAATGAACTCTGGCTGAACCCCTCTGCCGCGGTTATTTTCACTGGCATCTGCCGCTCCATGGCCGCCGACATGAGGTGAGTGGCTTCTTTTGTTTTCCTCGCCTCTCAGCATCTGTCAGTCCATCTTTAGGACTTTAATAAGACCCCTTACCCCCTGCCTGCCTGTCCGCCTACCCCCCCACACACACACACACATAAGGTGTACACACGCTCCCGTGCCACACACCGTAGCTCGGCAGCCATGGCTATGACGCCCGTGAGAGAGCCGGTAAGTGAGACCACAGGGGTGGGCAGCCAGTTTAAAGTAGGGGTGGAAAAATGCGCTGCGTCTACTTTCATTTCATCCTGGCACTTTCCCTCGCCGTTGTCTTATTTCATTTTTCTGACTGCTCCCTATCTCATTCACTCTCTCTCTTTCTCTCGCTCTTCACAAACACGCCTGCAACCATGCCCTTTCCTCTTCAAACTAATTACCTCGGCTACCTTGTACCCACAACCCCCTGGGACACTAACAACTGTCAGACCAGTATTATTTTTGAAATTTAAACAATCATCTTACGTGCTTTGCTGCTAAGATCCTGGCCTTTACTGCAGCTTCGACCTTCAGTAATTAATACCCCAGGGCCCATTATTGGCAAAGCCTTTATCCTTTGGGCCAAGAAGCCTCTAACCCGCTAATTACGGGCAAGCAGCTAATCTTCCAGCCTTCGTGATTGACAGGTACACCTATTCTACTAATTGCCTGTTGCAGACAACACCTGGTGAACTGAATCGTCAGGGGAGACAGGATAGTACTGAGAACTCCTATGGGCCTCCTGGGAGACTGCTGGAGTTTTTGTGTGTTTTGTGTGTGTGTGGATGTTTGTGTGCTTGCGTTTGGACGCGCTTTATGATTTGTGAGCGGAAGATGGAGCCTGGATGTCTCGTCGATGTGCGTCCATGATGTACGTGCATCGACTCATTACGCTTTCATTAGAAAATGCGGAGCGCTCTTCTCGCCGTCCTGGTTTCAGCCCCGTAGAGCATGAAAAATAGGGTCTAGCTGTTCTAAATTGCTGACACCTGTCTAAGTGACCAGGTCCATATGTTACATGTTGTGTATTAATGCCTGTAATTCTAACACCATTAGCTACCGTGAAATCAATTCCTATGTGTGGCTTTTGTGAGAAACTGGAGGATTTTAGTGCATATGACAAATTGAAGTTAATAATAAAAAAGTTGTTTTTTTCCACACAAATTATTTATCATACTATGCTAATGTTAACAGAGGATACTAGAGTACTTCACACCTAATGAATATTGATTGTAATACTGTATCGCATTCTTATGTGGAGAGTCATTATATGTGAGTCTCCAAGTTGCTAATTATACTTTAACACTGTAATAGAGTATTTTACTCAGAGCAGGTAGCGTTAAACCTTTTCTTGGGATCTTGTTAATTACAAGTTAGTTACAAGCTACCAACAGCAACAACAATAATAAAGATTTTATAAAGTTTGTTATATGAATTTATAAAAATACCCTTTTATACTTGTATAAACAAAAAAAAGCTGACCATGTTATTATGTGGGCTACTGTACATATAAAATATACCTTCAAATGTTTATTTGTTGTTATATATACATTTGACCCCACTTACCGACACACATACAAAATGACTGGTGTAAATGATCTGGACACTCTGAGCTCCCATCAGGCCTCGCTCTGGTCGAGTGTGTCAGTGGTCACTGTCATCCCAGCAGGGTCTGAGGGACAGATGACATTGCCTTCTGATTTGATGTGGGAAGACAGAGGGGTAAAGGCCAGGCTTGCAAAGAGACACGGACAGAGTGAGCGAGTGCTAGAAAGACAGACAGATAAAGAGAGAGTCAAACTGAGAAAGTCTGCTTCTCTTGGGGACTGCTTAGCGTTGTAGCGATGTTGTGCAAATTCAACTCCCCCCTGCTGCTCTTGACCTTAGCGCCACAGATCCAGTCATGCAGAGGGCTCAGGAGGATTGATTGATCTAAATAACATTATGATGCCATTAGCATATAGTGTAGGACAACAAACCACAGGCCTCTGGTGGAGGCAGTTTACACAGACTGCTCACTCTGCACTCCAATACAAGTATGCTTACTGTCACAGACCAGCCAGACGTCTGCACACTGCGGGCCGAAACCACTGTTTTGTGGGGGAGACGAGTAAAATACATTTATCAGATTTATACGAGAGCTTTTGACAGAGTTTTGTATATCGAATTGGGAATGTTAAAAGCAATTTCATTCTCTTCAATGGGAGAAATTATACATCTAACAGTATGAAAAATTAAATAGAATTTCTTTGAATGGTTATGGTTTACCTCTGGAATATTTTTATAACGATGATGATGATGTGTTTTGTGTGTATGTGTGTGTGCAGGTGTAGGTCCAGGTGTGTCTCATTGAACTTATACGAACACATTAATGTCTCTGATGAGTCTGCACATTACCTATTTGCTAGATATGACTGTAAAAAATTACTTCATTAAAACGAGTTACAGAAGCAAGATTGCTGAATGTTGCACTTCTGCTCAATTTAATTGTGTCCAATCTACTTAAATATATAAAATTGAAATTTTCTTAATTTTTGTTGAAATTCTACCTAAATAATTTTTGCATTCATGGAAAATGGGAAGTGGATTTTTTGTTCCCAGGATTTTGTTCTATACTACAGTACATGCTACAGTATATCTCAGACTGTAATGGTTTGAATTAAAAAGTTAAGTTTTTGATTTTGTTGGTTTCAAAGATTTATTTAAACACTTTCAAATTTTTGTTTTCCAAACTATCATAACTTTGTTACTTGGGTGGATAAATAAGTAATCATAATACAATCACACTGAAATAGATTAAAGCAGCTGTCAACTATTTAATATATATATATATATACAGGGTGGGCCATTTATATGGATACACCTTAATAAACTGGCCATCGTGATCACTACCCATCTTGAAAAGTCCCCCCCCCCCTCCCCTATACTAAGGTGCCACAAACAGGAAGTTTAAATGCCCCACCCTGGTGTCTCCATATATATATATATAATTTATTTTTATTTTTTTCGTCTGTTTCATGATTCTCAATGTGACATCCTACCTATACCGTAGAGTATAAATGTGTTGAAGTTTTTTCCTGGTAAGTAATGATTGAAATTGTGCATTTTGCACAGCCAAGTATATAGACATTGATTTTCAAAAGTAAGCATATCCTGGGAATAATTCTCAAGAATAAGAAGAGTGACAACTCGTCCCAGACTCACTTAGGGAAACTGAATTGTAATTTATTTATTCTGAATTTTGCAGCTAAGGTACATTGAGATTTATGACTACCTAAACACAGCTTTTAAAAATCTGACCCTTTTTTTTTTTTTTTTTTTTTTAATAATCCAACTTTAAATGCTTTAAAACATAAGTATTCTAAATGTAAATGAATGGAGTCTAAGCTGTATCACTTCTTTCTAGTACCCTGCACAGGACAATGAGCAGCAGGATGGCCATATCAAACACTACAGCACATTAAATCAACCTTCCACACCAAATATATAACACAACTTTTAATTTGTGATACAGTGCTTCTCGACTTTAAGTGCAGTACTTAATGATTTATTCCATTAAAAATAACTAATAAAAATTGTAAACCGTAATGTAATGGTTATGGTTAATTAGATATTTGTTTGATTTTATTACATAATAAGATACCTTATTAATTCCCTCAAGCGTGAAGCCTAATTTATTTTATGATTGTTATATTGTGCCGGATAATTGAACCGGTGAAGAAAAGCAGTAATTTAAAATGCATAAGTGTGCCATCAACTTCATTAAATCACTGTGCTGGCTGCTTTCTTCCTCCAAAGGCCTGAAAAACTTTTTAGACAGTATTTTTCAGGAAAAAAAAATGCATTTTCTTAATGTTTTTATTTTGCTTTGTGGGCTAATATTTTGTTCTTAAGGTTTTAGAAGATGATTGAAATAATGCGTACTACATAGCATTTTCAGATGTTTATGACTGTGATTTAATGCCTAATGGGGTTGTCTAATGAATGAATAATGAAAGCTAAGTTATCACTGTCACCCCTTTTCATATATTTCTTTGTACTATGCACAAAAGGTACAGAGCACAGTGTCAAAACTTAGCTAGGAATGAAAGTTACAAAAATGCTAACTATGTATTATCAAATATTGTGATATTTCATTATAGGCAGTATAGTACAGTATAGGTGTAATGGCAAAATATATAAAATAAAGATAATGTAACAGATGTGGAGATATACTGTGTGTTTCATGTTAGAAAAGAAAATATCCCTGAAAATCATTTCCAGACGAAAAAAAAAAGTGAATACGCTGAATGAATTCACAACATATGAAATTTAAGATGAACTTCTGTAAAATTTTACTTTTATGAAAATAATATGGATATGTAATACATTAATACACAGAATAATAAAATATTCATATGTTCTGTTCATTTTCAGCAAAAGGTAAACGAAAAAAAATGCATTGCAGAAATTGTAATAAATGTTAAACCGGCAACATATAAAAGAACCTAATGGGGGGTTTTTTTGGTTTAATTTTTGGTTCAAATCTGTCTTTGTTATATATTTGACAGGGTTAATGGCTCCCGAAGTGGTTCACTATTTTCCTTGTTTACCCATTAAAAAATATGATGATATTGTAATAAGAAAGAAAGCACACAGTTGTGTAGACTTTTGAATCCTTATAGTTGAAATATAGCCCTGGTGACCACTTCTTAGTGTGGCAGCTAACCCCAGTCTCCCCAATGTGTTAATTTATGTCTAAATTAGGTTGTTAATGTTAACTGAAAGTATTACTTGCCAAATAATGCAATACTTGCCTCAAAACATTTCCTTATTTAAAGCTCTTTCCAACTTCCTCTACCTTTGCTGTTGGCAGGAGGTGGTTTTGGCATGTGTGTATGTGTGTGTGTATACATGGGTTTAAAATAAGCCTGCAGCATGTTGGAAACAGAGACCATGGACCACTGGGGTAAAGGAGCGCAGAAGCACAGGCACTCCAAAGCGAACAGCTCATTTATCAAAATTGTTCTGCAAAAATGATTTATCTGCTCATCGCCTATGCACAGATGTCTTTAATGGGAGGCTGTGCCCAAGAGGTGCTGTTGATTTTGGGGGGTGCCCGGCAGAGATGTACTGGGGGCATGATGGGAGACAGGTGGGTGGACGGAAGGGGGCGAGGGCAAAAGGCATGACAAGAGGACCACCAGTCCACTGGATAGGCCTGAGCACGGTTGTCCTGCAGGTGTGCTGGGTCGTTCTCTCCTCTCTTTCTCTCCCTTCACTCTTTACGTGACCCCTGGGAGCCCTTTTTCACAACCCATTTCCAGCGGCCTCCCATGCTCCTGCCTCACGTGGAGAGGGCCGTGCTCGGAAGAGGATGTGGAGGCAGGGTGCGTATGGAGAGCGGCTGTAACAAGCTCAATGGAGTGGAAAAAGAGACAGAGAGGCCACGGTGTGACATCTGTGGCCATCCCGGTCCTGCACCGCTCCTTTACCCGGAGCCCAGCCTGCACATTCCTGGGGCCCTCCGCTGTGGAAAAGCCATTAAGCGCCTGTCAAAACTGCTGTACGCGGAGAAAAGAAAGCAGAAACAAGCTCTTATTTGCTCTACTTTTTTATGGGACTGTTGATTCTGTGAGGGGCTCTTTATTTCAGTCCTTTATGAGCTTGTCACACTTTCGTTCACGCTACAATGAGGAAGAACTCATTTTGTGAGTGTGAATTTGAAATAAATTTGCTAGTGCACAGGAAGTTTAATTAGAATGAAAGGAAGTGGAATTTACTGATAGTTACCAACAACGTGAAATTTCACTCATAGCTTTCCATGTTGTCGAACTCAGAGGTAGGGCCTAAATAGCGCCAAAATAAAGGTGGTGGTGGTTAAGTGGTACATCTGTCACTGTTCCAAGTTGTATCTCTTCCGAGTTTACAAGATGTAATTACAAGTTCAGGAGCATGTGAGGGCTTTGCCGTTGATAGTGTTGCCATAGGAAAAATCTAATTATGTTTCCATCAAACTTTAAAATACAAATTGCAGGATCCTCACATGCTTTAGCTGGGACAACTTCTTTATGTTTACAGACTTGATGCAACGATGATCCAGTTATTATTAGCTAACTGGATCAGACCACCAAGTCATCCTAGGTGGATATGACGAAGCTCCAGGTCGGATATATTTGAAAGTACTGCATTGGATGTGCTATGCTTGAATTTCCCACAAAAACCTACCCGTACCACTCAAATTAGAAAACATTATTATTAGCTAACTGGATCAGGCTAAAGTAAGGCGATAGTTTTGGACAATCTGACCTTACAACAGCAGGAATTTAGCAGGTTAACAATTTATTACCTCCAAGTGAATAATTCCACTTACCATCCCCAATGCCTTGAAGATGAGATTTAACAATGAGACCTAGGGTTAGAGTTATTTAAAAAAAAAATTAAAGTAAGGTGTTCTTGTCACAGGCTGTAATCATAAGGGCTCCGGCGGTACTTAATTGCACAAGTAGGCTGTGATATAGGCCTGATATATTATTCAAAAAGCCAAATTAACACAATCAAACAAAGCGTGATGCCCGGGCCAACATCGTCAGACTGCTAGAGGGGTCATCGACACACAAATATTTGCATGCTGCGCTGCCTCTTTAACAGAGCAAGGAATACTTCATCATGTTGTGTGCATATAATATAATTGCCTCTCTGGTCGGCGGAGTCTGTTTGAATTTAATTAGCCGGCGTACTTACAGCCACAATATCCAGCTAATGAAGCTCATTTTCAATGGCTGTTGCGTGTTCTAACATCCAAGTGATAAATGTGAGATGTCACATTAAAAGATGATAAATCGGAGCACTGCCCCTCTGGACATCAAAAATACAATCGTCCGTGGCAAGACGTGGCGGGGTGGGGGAAGGAACGCCGGGGTTCATGGGTAAATGAGACCGGAGCGCGTCCCTGGTGGGCGGGAACGAAGAGAGGCATCGTGGGAAGTTGCGAGCGCATGTGTGTGCAAAGATCGCAGGAGGGGCCAACGGCAGGCTGCTGAAATGTCAAGCCCACGCAGAGGGGCCCCTTTTTCTGACAGGGCACACGTTGTGTAAAACACACGGCAAACACTGGCCTTTACACAGACACATACACAAAGGCAAACGTGAAAGGCTGTGGACAGAACTGGGTCACACCGGTATTTTCAAGTGCTCTCATGCACAATACCTGTGTTAACAGAAGGTGTATAAAATATCATGGTCAGACATTGTCGGTATATGCTGAATAGGAGCAATTAATACAAACGATACATGCAGTGCTCTGCCTTTTTGGGTCTCAACGGCGCTCAGGTCCATTTGGGCTGCTTGTGATACCCACGTATGTCAACAAAACAAATTTTTGATATATACAGCTGGAAGATGTTACATTTAGTGGAGATTGTCTTCTGTAAGACATCTGTCCAACATTTGGCAGATAATTCGTTTTTGAAACATGTTTAGAATCAAGTATTTTGTATTTGTACACAAATAGGTTATTATTTTATAAAACTTTCAAAGAGACATGCATTAATAAAAAAAACAAAACAAAAGATAACTAAAATAGCAAGAATATATTTTTTTAAAATAAAGGACAAACAATACTTTTGCAGTGTTTTGTATTCTAAGTGATATATTCTGCATATACATTTTTTAAAAGTTTTAAAAAATGACATTTAATTAAGAACAAACATTAGTTAATAATAAACAATAATAACTTTTTAAATAACCATTAATTAAGTTAATAAATGCTGTAAAAATGGTTATTTTGTAATACCTAATGCATTGAATTGATTTGAGTCCTTATTATAAAGGGTTTACAAATTCTTTCGCCAAGAAATATATTTATGTTGAGTTTAAAATTCATCTATTAAGGATTTAGAGTCATACTCTCAAACACCTGTCAGACATGTGTTTCTGGACTGCACTTATTTAATGTTATTAGAAAACAATGTAACATATTTAAAGTACAGGTATTTTAGAATTTTTTTCTTAAATATCTTTTTAATTCTATGGCTTCGGTTATTTACTTGCCGTTAAGGTGCTGACATGGCATATAAATAATAATAATAAAAAAAGTTACAATAAAAAAAAATTTAATTAATATCCTTTTTACAGACAAGCAATGTAAAATGGTTGCTGCTTTGCTGAATATGTCTGTGATTCTGCCGTAAACGTGAACCCAAGGGCCCTTCTTTGCATTTGTACAAGAGTTCTGTAAACTAAAAGTTAATATTGAGTAACTTCAGACAAATTTTAGCAAGTTAGGCCTGTTTAACACATGCTCCGTGAGTGGGGCGTGAGCGTCGCATGTTCATTTCGGCGCTCATATTAACAGGTTACAGCCTTCACACTGGGAGCGTGAGCCGCACTGTGTCATGTCCCAGAAGATGCAGCAGAGAGCGGATAGTCTTTTTCTTTTATTTCTTTGTCTCTCTTATGCTTTCTCTGTTTCTCTTTTCTGTTCTTCCCCTCCTCCATTTGCCATTCTCTCTTCTTGTCCTCAGAGCAAAAGTACATAGAACAGGACTTAATGCACCTACCAAGACAGCGATTATCACCTCAGTAATCCTGCAGTTCATTAGCCGGCACTCTTAATAATTAAGCTAGAGAAGTGCAGCGGTCCAGAGAGACACCATGCACTAATGCTCACATTAAAAGTAAAGGCACCAGGAGGACTAAAGAGGTGCCATCATCATCTTACAGGTTCAGGGCTTCACTTTCTTCCTCTCTTTCGCACTTTAATTGGTTATTTTTAGGTCTAACAATACAGGACCTACAGGAGAGGTGCTGCACCGCATGCTAGTTTTTAGCACACGCTTTATGACCTTATTGATCAATTGTGAGGCGTGGGGCAGGGTTAACGAGCAGAAAGGTTGTTTGCTTAATTGAACTTTATGTTGCCAAGAGGGATTTGCTCCTCAAAGTGCTTTTTAAATGGTCCCTAATGTTTCTTTCACACACGTTCAGTTGAGTGTGAATGTAAAGCTCGGCTAGACGGCTAAATGTACATCGATGTAGCATTCCAGGACTAGCGCACCAACTAACCACATGTGAAAGCATAGGACTTCACAAAGAGAAAAAATATATGAGTATTACCAAACATAAAAAGTTTAAAGATATTTAAAGAAATATAAAGATGATAACTGAAGTGGTAAGCACAAAAATACTGTTCTTGCATATTTGTTGTGGTAGATTATGTGTAAGAAAGTCTATACTGTTGATAAAGTAAACTGCAGCATTGTTCTAGAAAACTGTAGCTGAGTGCCAGCGTGAATTCCAATTAGCTTTCAGTACATCAATACATATTTCTGGTCCGATATTGAGAATGATTTTTACAGTAAGTGCAAGACAATATATATGAAATCCACATTTCATGATCCAATCAATTTCAAACTCATGCAATCAAGCCTCTGCATTGTGTTTTATTTTGAATATGGGATACTGTACATTATGAAAGTTAAAGGATTTCTTTTTGACCTCTTGTTTCTCTAGTTTGGCCATGTTAATACTTACTGGATGCTGTGGGGAAGGTACACACACGCACACACACCGAGGCAGCAAACTCTCAGAGCAGAGTGTGTGTCATGAATAATACAGGACAGGAGTTTGACCAGTGGCCTGTGGCAGAGTTTTTGTGCAGGTTTGAGATTGAGGAAAGTATTACTGTATTTCATATATCCTCATGTCTGATTATATAAAGGTAGACTGGATGCTGTACTCAGTCAATATTCTGATTACACCGAGACAGATTCCACTGAACCACATAAAAGCATTTGCAAAAAAAAAAAAAAAAAGCGTTTAAAGTGTTTCCAAAAAAAAGTACTTAAAACCAAGTAGAATGATTTAAAAAATAATCAGAATACAAACAAAACAATCAATCATCACAACATGACATTTCAGTCTGAGTACATTTTTAAAAATGCATTCTATGTGCAGAATTTATGAGACATCGACTATTTTTTGTCTCTCATTGTATTCACTGTAAACCCAGTTGTTATGGGTCAACCTTTTACAATACAGCAACCTGTATACTCTCCCATTTGTACTTATCTGCCCTCCATCTGTGTGCGTTACTAAGATGATCTTTTTTTCATCTCTAATGGTGACATGTTGCCATGATTTATTCAAATAACAAACTTTGGCTTTCTGTTTTAATCCTGAGGTATTAGTCACTGGTCGCTAATGCCAGATTACTTTCCTAGCCATTCTTCCTGTGATAAACGACTGGCAGGCAGCAGCAAAAAATAGATCAAAACCACTGGGAATGAGTGGAAGAAAAAGAAAAGAAGAAGAAGGAAGGAGCTGAAAGAGCGGTAAATCATTTTACTGAGACACCCAACAGGGCTGGAAAATGCCACCCATGATTCCTCTGCCACAGCTAATCAAAGCCCACATGGTGATTAGGGAGGAGAGGACGGGACGCTCACGCCTTTCAGCTTTGAAAAGCTTTTAGTGATTCAGTGTTCTGACCATTTTTCTTCTAGATAGTTAAACAGTACCTGTAAAAATGGCTTGTTCTTTACTTCTTCTGTGGTGGCATTCTGGTGCAACTTTACGAAACAAACAAGATTTATGGAAAAGACGAAAATACTTAAACACTAAAACACTAAAACCAAACTCAAAGCAATTATGGAGTGGACAAATAAAAAAACGAAAATACAAAGCTAAAAGTTTTGCAAGCAACCAGTCAAGGAGTTTGGCATTTGCTGCTGGTTTATTTTTAGTGATTTTTTAAATTGATTTTATAAATCAAAAACTGGAACAAAAATCAGGAACACATTTGTGTCAGCAGTGAATATTCAGTGTTAATAAACTGTCTCTTTTCTTTTTACAGTCATGACAAGCAGGATACTATTATTATAGCAACAATTATAGTTGTGCTGCTCTTGAAGACTTTGAATGGCCTTTTATTTTTAGCTACACCCCATGTCATTTCAGTCAGATCTTAATGGATTCAGCAGCACATTTCAGTTCAGCGTTGATTGTTTTGTGAACTTTTTACAATATTATTCATGCTTTCGGGTCATCTAAATTTAAGATACAATTAATTATACGTGTGTGTGTGTGAGAGAGAGAGGGAGAGAGAGACCCCTTTAAGTGCTTTGGGGTCATCTTAGTCTATGATTAAACACCATTTTCCCCACCCCTGGATCAGGTAACATTGTCTCAGTACACATGCTCACCTGCGCTATAATGATGACTGTAATGATGTCAGCTCAAAATAGTGATGGAAGAAAATTATAAATTTAGCCTCATAACTTGAAGTTTCTAGGTCATCCTTACCTGAGATTGACAATGAAACTTTTGTGGTGTCAGCCTAGATCCTTAACAATTAAGTTACGACAGCATTTTTTTTTTTTTGAAGGGACATTGCCCTGAAGCGACCAATGGTTAAACGACTCTTTCTAAAGCAATATCTGGGCCAACCGTACTTGGGATTAAACTTGCAGTCTTTGTGGCTGTAATCCAAGTCCTTTACCATTAGGTCAGTACATATCCCTTGCTGAGGATTGTGTCCTAGAGCAACTAGCAACTTAAACACAGAGGCACAACTTTAGGGTCACCAGTGCTTGGGGTTGAACCCACAGCCTTAGAAATAACAATAGATAGATAGATAGATAGATAGAAAGATACATGCAGTAGATGGATAGATGGATTAGGATCAACATGCATCTTCTGGGATCAACAATAATTTTTGGGTGAGCTATTCCTTTAAACAATATAGGCTACCACAACTCCCTTGCTGTTTCACATATTTTTATTTAATATAATTGAGGAAACTGGTGGTGAAATGATTTTCTCAAGCACAATTGTGTATGTTGAAGTACTCTCAGTGTGTAACTGTTTTCTTAGTGCCTTTGGGTGGTTCATTTCTTCCCACCAGTAGGATCATGACTTTTTCCTAGACATTGATTGATGGTGTGTTTGAAAATCTCTTTTTTGATATCTACTCACAGTTTAGGAGTAAAACTTTCAGAATCCCACACTATTTACTTCTATTTCTTTATCTTTATTTGCTTATTAGTATTAGGTTTGGACTTTTCAGATTGCAGTTAGTCATTTAAAGTAGTACTTGAAAATGTAAAAATTCAAATGCTGGCGTTATTTACTTACCTTAATGTTGTTCCTAAAAGGAATGCTGTTATTTTTCCTTAGTAATTAAGGATAGTAGGCTAGCTACAGACCATAACAGACAACATCAATCATAGGATTTTTTTCATCATTTAACTATTCTTTCGAGTTGAAGTTAAATGATTCTCACAGCATCACAGTTTACCTGTTTTTGCCATAAAATAGCTGCTGATGCTGATGCTATCATGTTGCGCTAGGAGCTAAAACTCACACAGGCACAAGCGTCAGCGATACTGACAAAGGCAGAATTGATGTACATATGTGCTGCTTGTGGGGCAAAAACATAGCAGAACACACACTTATACACTTGCAGACTGCAGCATTAACACAAAGCCCATAGTACAATGCTTATGTTTAAATGGCGGTCAGTTACAGATTAGCTATGTAACTAAGCGTGCACAGCTCTGATATGCTAACCATGTCTCTCTGTCAAAAGCAATCACTGTTGCACAAAAGCCATAGTGGTATTTTGTTCCCTCGACTTGTATCTGCAGGCATACTGGTTCAGATTCAGCGCACAGGTGAGGTTTTAATCGCTCTAAAGCACAAAGGTCAAAACAGGTCCCTGTAGTGTCCTGGCTAATTATTTTGATTAAAATCTCTATGTAGATTATGTATTCTACTTTTTATTTATTTTAATATTTCCTGTCTTTACATGCAACATGAGCCGTTAATGATAACATTTCGCTCTCGCTCTCTCCAATCATTTGCCAGCGGTGTGTATTATCAAGAGCATTGCAGAGGAGGGGGAGTCTGCATCACCGTTCGCGGTCCCACATGCAGCAATTATA
Source organism: Enteromius afrohamiltoni (assembly GCA_034779775.1). Taxonomy (NCBI): domain Eukaryota; kingdom Metazoa; phylum Chordata; class Actinopteri; order Cypriniformes; family Cyprinidae; genus Enteromius; species Enteromius afrohamiltoni. Next base: position 7,868,139 of record JAUYWG010000048.1, read on the forward strand.
ATCATGTAAGCAGATGAAGTTGTTTGGCTATCAGCAAGTTCTCCCTGCTCACCTCGAAGGCCAACAGCTAAAAAATAATCACCTCTTTGCCATTCTGCATGTAATTCACTCCAAACTGACTTCATAAAGAGCCTTGGCTCTCTTTCAGCCTCTGGTAAGTGTCCTGAGACAATCTGACAGGTCAGAGTGATAGAGCTGAGAGAGAGCATGAATACAGCGTCTGTCATGCATTATTTAATCTGTTGCGAGTTTGGCTGAAAGGATTGTTGTCAATTCTCCATGCGAGCAATTCAGGAGGTTCTTCAGTTGTATGTCGAGATCTTCACAGACAATCAAGAAAATCAAAAATGTCATCAGGAACATCATCACTTTTTGTGTTTTTGTGTTAAAATGGATATGTAAATTTAAATTGAAAATTGATTATGAAAATGACAGAAATTACCATTTATAAATGACAAAATATTGTTATTTACCCACCTAAAATTATTATTTTATTTTATTTTATTATTTTATTTTATTTTATTTTATTATGTAATTGTTTAAACAAGACAGCAAATTAATTATTTTTGACCATTTTTCCCTCTCAGAAAATGACCCTGGAAATCGTTGCCTTTAGAGTTTCTCAAAGATATCTCAGCAACGTCTAAAACAGTGCTTAAAATTGCAGACATGCCAAAGTCTGCAGTCAAAAACTGTGAACTCATCTTTTTCTCATCATTATCTTTAAAGACCAAAACATCTGAGGTATATTGTATACTTGTGTAAAGCAACTGCATCAGATATCAGAACACTAAAAAGAGCAATGTCATTTTGCTAGCACTTTACAGTATGTTAAAACATTACTAAAAATGATCTGTACTTCTAAAACACTTGTTCAGTATGGCAAAGTAATGTTTATGTTAATGCACACAGTCACAATTTCATGCAATATTTGAAATTAACAGTTAAGATATTACTGACTATAAAAATATTTGTGTTAAAAATCCAAACATAACCCAATTAGTATTTAACATAGTTGTTCACATATGTTTAAACAGATTTGTTTTAGCAGCTGTTTTTTGTCTCTGTTTTACATGTAGAATAAAAAAAAAACACAGAAGAAAGAAAGGACAAGATGGATGTCTAATTGTTGTGAGTATGAATGTAAAGTGCTTATGAGTTATTGTCAACAGAAACAAGGAGGGGTGAAATTAGAACATATTTTTCTACACCCATCAATTACCTGGTAGAAACTCCTGGTGCTGACAACATTGAACCCCAGAAGACAGCAGCAAAAAAGAAAAGGAGGAAAAGGCCAGGGAGAGCGAGAGAGAGAGAGAAGTCACAGAGAAAGCCGGGTTGAATGATTGTTTACGCTGTGTTAGCGGCTGACCTGTAAGTGTGTTCTGAGACTCTGCGTTCTGTCTCTCACTCACCACGGTTATGTCAGGGTCATCTCAGGGTCGTGTGCTGTGCTCCCCGAGGTCTCATGTTCCCCTCCTGTTCCTCTGCCTCCATCCATGCGTGACAGCGCTTGTGTTGAGACAAATATTGAAACAAAGTGCGTTGGATATACGTCAATGTACTATTTAATTTCCTTCCTTATGAGTTTTAATCAGAAAGCGACTTTTTTCACGTTGACGTTGAGGTGTTTCTGTGGTTTGTATTTGTTTTGAGTTCAGACGGAGTGTTTTTGGATGATTAACATGGGTTTTTCTTTCCAAGTTAACCAATCAATAATAATTCTTATCTGTAATGTATTGTTTGGCCAAATCACGACACTTTTTCATGGGATTTTTCATAAGCCTTCATTTTGCTGTGAGTTATCGTACCTTCCCATAATATTCCCCTGTGATTGAAGGGGAAGTGTCCCTGACGTGATTTATGAATGTTAATTGTGGTATTCAAAAATTCAAAATGGACTGCATTGGAAAAAAAGGGAAAAAGAGTAAAAAAAAAAATTGCAAAATGAACATCTGGAAAAGCTATTGAAATCGAAGCCAAATTCTTGTCCTGGGAGTAAAGCAAAACCAGTGCTGAATTTGAACGACCTGCACCCTGGAGATTACAAAATATTTTCCCCTGTCAACTAGGCCGCAGGCTCTGAATTCCCCAGACCTGTGACCCCTACCAACCCCTGCTCCACATTTCCTTTTCTGCTGGAGATGGTTTTACACTGTACTAGTGCAAGATGTATTTGTATTTGATATTAAACTAGCATCAAATGTGACATAAATCATGAATGAAGTGGCCTTCGAATTTGAAACTTTTTCCGCAACGCACCCTCGAAAAGACAAGAAAACAATATGGTTTTTGAGTGCGTTACCCATAGAGACTGATAGAGACTGAAGTAAAACCCACCTGCATATCCGGGGGAACCACTGTTGCCAAGGCCCACACAACAGTCCCTCTGGACGCCTCTCATACATGAGAATGACTTGAACTGTTTCCAGAAGCTCTAATCATCTTTCTCCCTCTCTCTTGCTCTCTCTCTATGTCCTTTTGTTTGTCTCTTCTCTCAAATCATCCAAAACTTCTCAGTCTCTGGTTTTCCTGCTCCCTGTGACCCTGAGAATGTTGTTGATCCGAGAACGGGCTCTCGGAGTGGAGTTTGTCCTGCTGTGCTCATGGCAGTCATTGCACATCAGATGGACCTGAAAATGGGCTTGTTTGAGATTAGTAATACCACTATGGCTTTTGTGCAACAGTGATTGCTTTTGACAGAGAGACATGGTTAGCATATCAGAGTTGTGCACGCTTAGTTACATAGCTAATCTGTAACTGACCGCCATTTAAACATAAGCCTTGCACTATGGGCTTTGTGTTAATGCTGCAGTCTGCAAGTGTATAAGTGTGTGTTCTGCTATGTTTTTGCAAGATTACTGATCACTGCCAGGTGCATGCTGGATAGAAACACTATTCGACCTGCTGTGAAGTTCCTATAAGCGTGATGGGATATGATTAGGGTGTGGTCACCCTAATGTTGTTCATTGAAATTTCACAGGAGATCTTCATTGTCCCAAAATTCACTGATTACCAGCAGAACACTGCATAGTTTGTGACTTCTGTTAGAGCTCCATTCATTTTTACAAACACCATAATAATGGTGGTAAAACAAATAAAGAATCAAATTCATGCAAACACAGAACACTATCATGGTATCACGCATGCCACTTAAATAATGCAATAAACATTAAACAAAAGAAAGTGTAACATAAAGCCCAAATGTACATAATTGACATCAAAAACTGTTTAAAAAACATGATTATTTTAAGCAAAATACTTTCAAATGTAGAGTGTCATGAAGGGAATTCTGGGAATATCGTTTTACAGTTTTTGACTGTAAATTATACATTGATTATTTACTTCTAAAGACTGTACAATTAACACCATTTTACTGTAAAATTACATGAAATGTAAATGTCTGGTCATTTACTGTTAACCTATTAACAGTCATTTTTACAAGGTTTCACAGTTAAAATTACACTTTTTTTTCTTACAGTGTATGCATCTCTATACATGTTTACACTTTACTTTGTTTCTATTAATATAAAATATAATGTATTCAGACTGAAATTGAGCTTTTAAAGTGCATGCACATATTTAATCCAATTTCTGACATATGTTTGTTTTTTATACGAACATTGCATTAAAAAGATTTATTAATAAAATGTGCACTGGATTACTCATTGATCTTCATGTCAAAATTGCTAAGTGCTATTGTTTGACTTTCCATGTGTAGATTGTGAGAATTGTTTGATTTGACAATTCTTTTTGATTCGTTCCCTAACTGCAGCCGTCTACTCTCATCTACATTTGAGCTGCTTAGCATATCCGATGAGACTTTTGTCTCTTTCTCATGCACTTTTACTTTGCATCTACTTTAAGCAAATCCGGGCCTCGACTAGAGGTGTTTTGTATCATTAACTGCATAACGGCTTCGTTTTACCACAGTTTTACACAGCGCACGTCCCCCGCCTCAATCCCTGAACCGTTTCGGCAACATGCTCAGGAGTATGTTGTGGGATTTTCACCGTCCTCTGTGTCAATTAGGTTTCACTCAAAAGGCAGGCAGAGGGTCTGGAGGATGATAAATGCCTTCCTCCGAGTCACGATGGAGAATTCCCCTACCGAGTTACAACTCCACACCGGCCTCTCTCGCTTGCTCCTCTCTCACCACCACCTGCCCTACACTCCCAAAACACAGCGCCTCCTCCCTCCATCTTATACCTTTCTCCTCTCCACCATTTGCTTTTCCCCCATCTCCTTCTATCACTCCTGTTTTGAGTCATGGAGGAGAACAGATGGCGATGTATGTAGTTGACCTAAAATACATCCTTCCACTGGGAGGGCCTTTTTTGCATTTAGTATGGCGGTGGGTTCCATGGAATATGGTGGATTAGGGCAGTAAATGGCAAGAGGAGACACTGATCTAAATGTATTATTGTCAGGAGATTTTTCTGGTGCAGTTCTGTGACTTTTTTCCTCTGTCAGAATATGCGTATTTCCCAACTTGAAAAATTTCAAAAGCGCTATTACAGCCTAGCTTCAGTATAAGCAAGCCAATATAGCATGGTTGCTTTAGTTGTCTCGTATTTTCTTTTAGGTTTAGGATAGGGTTTAGTGTAGGTATGTAGAGCATTTCAAATTTCAGAACTACTACTGTATTCGTACGGGTTTGTCTAAACCCCAGTGGGTGGGGTTAGGTTAGGTGTAGATCATTCGTACAAAATCATACGAATTGGAATTTAAACAACTGTTTAAAAAATATATGCTTGCAATTATCAGTACCTCATAAATGTATCTCAGGTGTTGTTTCAACTTGCCTGAAAAAGATTTTTAATATGGTTTATGATAAATGCCATCTTGAAATTAATATTTTTTAAAATTATATTTCACAAATAACTGAAGCTTTAACTCGTCAGATTAAGCTTTCAGATGTTAGTCTACTAGCTTAATAGCATCAACTGATTATCAGTAAAGTTATGACACATAATTAGCAATATTTATTAACAAGTAAGAACATTAAACAAACAAGAACATAACAAATCGGAACCAAAATAAATAAAATGAAAAGGCAAGAAAGTTTTTTAGTGCTAATTCTTTTGTTTCAAAAAATTATTGGAAATTTTGTTACCTCTGGCTTTTTGTATTTCTATTTTTCTTAACAATGCTTATAAATTAAATATTACAATCCATTATGATCAGTAACCAATTGCTTTCACCATAAATCTTTATCTGACATTCTCACAACTCATAAAGTTGGCTTAAATAAATGAATGAATTTCCCACTGGTATTTAAAGCATTGGGGAACTGAATCTTGCATTACACTAAATGTATTTATAGTACATACATTGTATAGTACACCTGCATGCCATCAGTATGTATTTATTCTGTGTAGAAAATTCAAACAGATTTCTTTCTTTGACAGAAAGAGACTCTTCTTGGCACTTATTTGGCAACCGGTTCAAAGAAACTATACTCAAAATCTGTTCTTCCCACGGAATAAGACGACCTCACAAACCACATCAGCGCTCAGATGTTAGCGGCGCAAAATAATCCTGTGCTGTAGCTCTGTCATTGACCTCCATGGAACGAGGCCTGGACAGAGTTCCAGGCTTCCACCGATTGCCAGTAATTGAAAACACAAGTAGGATAATGTCACCAAGATGTTTGTGATGTGTCAAAAACAATGCCCTGCTTAGATGAGCTTGCAAGCAACGGAAAGCGTCCCACAACCGCGCCTTACACTTGAAGAATGTTTCCATTGTGTGTAAGAAAAAAAAAAAAAACGCTCAAGCAAATGTGCTCAACTTTGACTCACCTATGAATCATCGAATCAGTCTTCCCATCAAAAGATGCAATTTGGTTCAGACGGCAAGAAAAATGTAGCTGTGATGTTCATGATTTCAGATTCTATTTCCTGTTTGAGTAAAATATAGCTTTAAGTGGGCTAATCAATCTATATTCATGTTCGCAAATGTATGCTGAAGACCCCAGGGGTCCGGGACAGACCTGTAAAATGGTTTAGCCCTAAATGAAGCGTGGCCACATGCATTACCTGTCCCCTTTGACCAGCAAGAAGGGGAAGACAAGCAGGCAGGGAGGATAGAGGCAGTGTTTGATCTCCATTTAATGATCATCAGTGTCTGCACTATGAGCGATGCTCCCCGTGTTAGTTGGAGTAATCTCTTCAGTGTTTCATCAGGACTGCCTGAGACGTCGGTCATGTCCCTTCTCCCTGAACGAGCCAAAACCACACAGTGGATTTCTCATCAGGATCACACACTGCGGTACAACACGGCAGGGATCTTAAAGGATTTAGAAACACTCAGGTTTGATAAATTTTTCCAGCGCATCAGTGTCTTGAGGATTCTCCAAGGGTATGAAGGAAACATCTGAAAAGTTGTTATTCTTCTTTATCTGATGTTATTGCGCTGGGTACTGGAGACACATGCTTAAACATAAAATATATTTATTGCGATAGAATTTAGAGGTGAGGCCTAGTTGTTCCACTTTTAAGTCCAGAACATACTTCTCGTTTTTTTTTTTATTTATCCATTTTTGTGGCCTTAACTACTGTGTGCTTAAATCAAAATGCAATGACTTATACAGGGTACTTATTGTGTTCATATTGTGTTTGCTATGGGTAGGTTTAAGAATAGGTTAACGTGTAAGGTTTTTAACTCAAAGTACAATTTTTATATATATATGCTGTAAATGGAAGAAAAATATTTTTTGGCACTATTTTTTAATGTGTATGTGCTAAAAGTTTGTATAGTAATAGTATACACTTAATCATATAGTATAGACTGCGTGTCCCTGAAACATATGTGAATGACATGACCACCTCTGTCTGGCATCAGAAGTTCTTTAGTATCTCTCCTTAAAGCTCTTTAGTAATCCATTGACCATCAAACTGTGGGATGATCCAGTTACTTCATTACTGTAACAACACAGTCTCAGTGTTACTCTGCTCCAACTTTAATATTCTTCAAAAAGAAAGAGGCTGTCCAGGCCCCTGTCGTCCTCTAACACCTGCGATTACATCTTATTACACATGCTGACCTGACCCCTGGAGAGCAGCACAATAAATCTCCTCCTTTCTAATCTACTCCGCTGTCCAAACACCTGACACAGCTTGGCAAAAACACAATCGTGGTGCCACATTTAATAAAACTGGAAATCAATGGGGTTTCCTTTTCTCCTATTGTCACATTGGTCTCTGCTTGACCCTTTTCTTCTCTTTATCTTTCACTCTCGCCTTCCTCTTTGACTCAAAGTTGGTTGTGTTTCGTTCAGAAAATAAAATGTTGAGGAATGTTAATAGTGACTGCAGATGGCCTGCATTGTTCTGGGGAGAAAGAAGAAAAAAAGGGGGGGATCTGAAGTCAATTAAGGATGTACAATGTACTTTTTGTCTCTGCGAATGTTAGAGTGTTGTTTTATGGCAGTTATTTATTGCCTTATAACGGCAAATCAAATTAGTTCATATTGAATAGCTTGTGTGCACCCTCTGTGATTGATTCTCCTTGAAAGCTTGAGCTGATGTGAACAGCCGAGGCCAAGGAAAATAGAAAGCGTGTGACCCACAGACGGGGGTCCCGCCGCAGGGCTGTAGCAGTGCCGCTACAGGGTCACGCTTGCTGGGTGAGGACTCACAACTGTTCATTACAGGTGCTAAGTGCTCACCGAGGACCAGGCCTGGTTTCACAGACAGCCGCACACGCTCCAAATAAAAAAGGAGGTCCGGATAGGCCTTTATGAGCCTGTCCACAAACAGGTCCATTCTTCAGACGTCTCCCGGGAAGCTGGGAGGGAGCAAAGCCATACAGCGAAATAGCCCCCGGGTGATGAAAACAACCACCACACCTTGAAAAGTACAGGGCAGGACCATGCCAATTAGAGGGAAAAAAAATAAATCAAAAAACGTATTTTGCAGAGATAATGTACATCAAGCCATATGTTCTAGTTATAAAAAGTTTTTACCCTTTATATTGTTTCAGATGGAATTTCATTCAGCTTTGGATTAAACTGAGAGTATCTTGTTGAGTATGTTCAGATGTATACAGTCAAACCAAAAATGATTAAGACATCAGATATAATAGTTTTTAATAATTAATTTTTTTTACAAGTGGGTGCTATAGTTCATTCATTGAAGTGAAGAGAGCAAAATTAAGTAAACATTGCACAGTTTAACTCTGAGTTCGAGTCATATTTTATTACCATTTTCTAAACTATAGCAAATAAACTATGATTCTCTGAGAAATGTCTGAATACAGTTTGCTTTGACTATATCTATTTTTTATTTATTTATATTTATTACAATTGATCAATTTTATTGTCAATTCATTTAAATTAATCATAACCTGATTTTACTTTTTTTATTCTACTCCCTATAATCTCAGGTTTACAAAAATACTAATACTAATACTAATAAAATTGTTATTTTTTAAATTGATTTGAACCGGAAATTACATAAAAAGAGAGAAGGAGCACTTTAAAATAAATGTTGATAGCTGATCCAGAATCAGTATTATACTACAGTGATTCCTTACATTTCCAGATGATGTGATCATTTGGACCATGTTTCATTTTTGTAGCATGTCGTGTGTGAATCTATAAAAGCTCAGCTCTTCTTGCCCTCTCTCAGACCTTTCTGTACAGGCCAATCGCTCTGGGAGTTGTCCGTGCTATATGATAAGTCCAAAATGGCCCCCTCTTAGAAATGAGCTCTGGATGTTCAACAACTTTTACATGGTTTCGCTTTACTCACGGCCCCCATCTTCCCCGCACAGATGTTGGATACATTATGAAACAATAAAGAATGGCTTAAAGACTGCAAACAAAAGAATGTTTTAATGGCAGCAGCTTATAAATAAAAAAAAGATATTTTGGACAGGTTTAGAATTCAATTACTGTGTGATTGAGTGTTGACATTTTTGAGGCTACATGACAGGAAATTCATTAGAAGCAGAGCAGCTTGGGAAGGATAGCGGACTGCCGTTAAAGGAAATGGGTGATTATGAAAAGGTTGCAGGTGGAGGTCGAGAGGTAAGTATAAAGATGAAAATGACAGCTCCTGACTTTAATTGAAATGCCCTGATTTTGCAATTTGCTGTAAAAGTTGGAGTGATTTGATTTTGGGGAGAATGAAAGACTTACAGATGAGGTGCTATAACATGAGTTGTTTCTTATTATTATATGAGAAAGAGGGAACATTTTCATATTTTTAAAACCGTATAGAATAATATGCAGACTAAATGATGTATGTATATGCTATGAGTATGTATGAAAAACCACAGTAAAATTGCTGAGAATTCTAAAAGATATTTGATAACTGCTTAATGTGCTGTACTGTAGGCCATTTTGTTAAAAAATAAAATAAAATAAAAACAAGCCGTGTAATACAAAAAAGCATAAAATTATTAATTCTAATATAATTTATAATGTTATCATTTTACTTGTATTTAGTTATTTATGGAGTATTTTTCTAATACTAATTTCACTACAGTATTTAATTTATAATGTATAAATTAATTAATTATAAAATAAATATAAATTATAAAATAATTTATAAATAATAAATTAATTTACAATTTATTTTAAAAGTAAATACACATAGAACATTTCATATTTTTACTCCAGTGATGCAGTAGCTATATTTGTACTTATCAAACTAAATGCTCAGTGTGTTACAGCAGTAGCTTGTTGTCCGCCCCGGTGGCGTTTGCATTAACAGAAAACTGTAGATTCGGGATCCAGTACTACTCAGCTTTAATGAGCTTCTCAAGCCTTTTGAAACTCTCTCGTTCCCTGCTGAACAGTCAACTTCACACACGCCGTCATCTGCGTTCCCCACCCTTGACAGCACTGACATAAACACTGTTCCTGTCAGTCCCAGCTGCACGACTGTTAACATGTTTCCAAATCATCCCATCCACTCTAATAAGATGATTGCACACTGTCCACTGTGGGCTGATTTGGCTCGGGCAGGAACAGAGAGGACTTCTGGGGTAAAGGGTAATAGGAAGCATTTAAGAAAGCGCAAATAATTTTAAGTGACAGTTGTGTACACAAGGGCCAGCTGTTTAATAACTTAGTTCAATTTAATACCCGGCCTCTTTATTACCTTTACATTAAACTAATAACTGCATGATCAAGGGGCTCACTCTGTGCTATTATGATATAAATAATTAGCAGGCAATTATACTTGTTACAGATTTTGTATATCCCATGAAACAGTAATTAGGGTATCTAATACTATTTGAATGCACCACTGATTCATTAATCAATGCACGGATATCAAATAGTAGCGGCCTAAGTATGTGACCTTGGAGCACTAAACCAGTCTGAAGTTGCATGGCTATAATATAGATAAAAATACACTTGAATGGGTCAAAATTATTATACGTTTTTTTATGCCAGTAAACAAACAAACTCTCAATTCTCAAACAAACAAACAAACAAACTATGAAACAGTTTCTTAACCTTTCCAGTTCTCAGAATAATTTACTGATTATTTCTGCATGTAACACTTCACCCAAAACTTGAGCTTGTTTTCCTTTGGAGAAACAGCGGATTGTAGACAAGGGCGCTGGAAAAGATGTTCATGAAAAGCCGGTTGTATTCCTTCTGATGGTCGGGAGGAAGGCAGTGGAACAGATGAAAGTGAAGCCGAAGAATATGAGTGTGTAACTCACTCTCGTCGCCCACAGTGAAGCAGAGGCCATAGAGAGATGTAGATGGGCGCATCCCGAGGTAACGAGCATCCTTCTCTCTTCATGCATATTCCTGCGTCTTTCGGACATCTCTTGTCACTCTAACTCTCGTTCATTTAATTGATTCTTTTTTCCCGTCCATCGCTTATTTATATATTAACCACAATCATCCTGCCGCCAAGAGGCTTACCGGAATCTCAGAAGAGCAAGGATGGAGAGAAGGAGGTACTGGTGGTAGTTGGGGAGCCGTAAGACCTTGTAAAGATTGTTTCTAACACGTTTTCTGCTGAGGATTTGCGAACTCTATCTCGGCTAATCACAATGGAACCTATTAGCGCTTGACATTTTTATCCGGCAGCCAAAGACTCTCTGTCTCTGGCGCAGAAGGCTAACGGCCGTGGACAGTGTTGTGGGGCTCGGGCACCTCTGGGCCCACCTGAAATCCGATACCTGAGCACCCACGCCCAGACACCATTGATTTCTTGTCAGTCACAGAAGTTTTCAGCTTGTGTTGAGAGCCTGGGGTTGGTAAGGGAGATGGGGAGAAAAGCAAAAGAAAAAATACATGTTAGAGGGGTGCTAGAAATCTTAATTAGAAGAGGTGGAGGGAGGGGGGATTTACCGAACCTGCTTTCAGCTTTAGGGATCCGGTCAGTGAAACGAAGGAATGTAGAAGGAGAGAGGGATGATGGAGCCGGGGAGCAGAAGAGATTAGACAGTGACAGGACGAGGTGATTGATAGAGAGGTGTAGGGAGTTGTGTGTTTTCTCTTGTTTTGGGGTGGGGGTGTCAGCCGGAGGGGTGGGCTCTCCACAGATTTGCACTGTTGAACTCATTACCAAGCATTACCTACTAAAAAACACTCTGCTGTTCTAATTGCCCAATTTAGGACTGCAGGTGGTCGTATGGGGTTCAGCTAAACTTGGACCTGCTTACGGCACTTTTTTTTCATGTTTCTCAACCATGCTCCTTTTTTATAGAGAAGTTGCTAGTATTTGGTGCCGGAGCATCTTTTTACTACTGAAAATCCAATTTTGATTAGCAAAAACTGGCCCTGCACTAGCCCCTATAACCATTAAAACCAACTCATTTATTATAATCAATAAAAATTTCTACACAGTAAATGCGATTGAGTGATAAGAGGAAACATGGATTGAGTTGGCTTTATATGCATATTATTATTATTTATTTTTTACATTACCTAACAATTTTGTTTTTTAAATTCTTTTATATTTTACTGTTAATATTAAAAATGTATTTCTTTACTTTTTTCAATTTCAATTTAATTTTTTCTTATTTATGTCCCTCTAAATAATTATTTAATTTTAATTATGTTATATCTTATATTTATAATACTTTTTTTTTTCACATTTTTGTGTTTTTGCTAAAATCCATGATGGGCAGTGGTGGTTTGTGCTCAGGTCATGTAGTAATGCTCAGTTGCATAATTTATGTCACTTTGAAATGTCTGACAGGTCTTTCAACCGAGCATCAGCACCAATAATAAAAAAATGAATGAATGTTTCATTTTGTTCAAATCTGATAATTCTGCTCAAATGTACCTCTGACATAAAAAAATGTTGCTTTGATTACATTGTAAACAGTTATCACAGAATACAAAAGCTTCTATGCTTTTAAGTTTAAGTTCTATGACATTCTTTTTCCCTGTGAGCTTTTTAACACCTTGACGTCAAACAAGCAGCCCACCTCCCAGTGTGCTCGCTGTTCTCTGTCTCTGGTGGGTCGAGTGCGAGCTTTAACTTGACTTTGAAACCGCAAGCAACTTCACAGACAAGAGACACAATTAGCTCAGAGCGCAAAAAGAGCAGAGCCCGCTCGACGCTGGGGAGCAATCCTGCCTCACACATCTCTGATCTCCACACAGGGAAATGATGTCATGGTCCGCAGCGCTGTTTAAAGAGGTGTGCATTTATGAGGGGTCAAATGCTGTAATGCCTGCTCGAGTCCAACCTTTGCGGAACAACTGAACTTTATATGAAATTACAATCCAAAAAGCCATTGAACGATGTTTAACGCTTCTAAATTATGTGCTTTCAGTGTTTAGCGAATGGAAAAGAAGGGAAAATACATAAAAATTTACTGCCGGCCACTGAGGCAGCACTTAGCTGATAATATATTTCAGTCAAAATTAGCCGAGATACGTCAAGCGCAAACTGGGTCAGTTTTAACCTCTTTCCAACAATTAGGGAGATTTAAAATCCCTCCCAATTTCTGCCTATCCAACTGTGATCAAAGGCTGATGGGTTTGTCAACAAATAATCCACCCGTTTATGAGGGGGATTGATGGACTCGAGGCAAACGCAGCTGATGTAAAGCCTACATCTATCTTGGCTGAGGGATGTGGTCCGCCGACAGGCTGGGAGGAGGAATTACACGCACCAGCACGACAGCCCCTCATAAATCACTGCCGCCCAGGTACGCCGTGAAAGCCCAGTGGTAGCTGTCAGCCTCCGATTTACAGCCATCCACTGCTTTGCTTTCCATTAAAATATATGTACATGAGACTTGTACTAGCATGGCAAGAGGGCCAAAAAATTTATGAAAGGAAATAGCCGTACATTACTTTTCTATTTTATTGTATTTTCCAGGGAAAGTGTCACGTTCCAGCGCTTTGTGGGAATTGGGCAGAGGAAACAGGAAGGGGAGCCGATGACAACATCTGGTTGTGATTTCAGAGATGCGGGTGAAATATGAAATTGAAACGAGCCTTACAGAAATACATGTTTCAGCAGCGGCTGCTAAGGGCAATTTATTACAATTAATATCATCTTAATGTTACCCTTTGAGTGACAAAATTATTTGCTTTTAATTTTCCTCAATATTTTGTAGGCATGCTTGGGATTTTTCCAGACCACAAAGTAATCACCTTTTTGTCAGCACAGCTATCTCTTACCTGCTGCAGCGTTTGAATGAATTATTGAAATCCTGACCTTGCAGCAGAAGCTGTCACAAAGGTATGAACGCTGTTGGACCACCTCTAAAGAGTGGATACCATATCATACTGAAATATTTTATTCCTATTCTGAGTCATATATATATTTAAATATAATAATACATATGACCTATTTGCGCCCAAAAATGTATGCTGTGTCTGTATTTTCTGGTTGTTGCTATGTGCTGTTAACTAAAAATTTTACTGCTCTCATACTCAACTTAATTTGTGATCGCAACATCAAATATGTTTCATTAAACTTTAATTAGTTAGAAGTTTTCCATCTTAAAGGGGACTCGGGCAAATTCTGAGACTGGGGAATATTCCTCGAGTCGTAGAAACTTTGTAACTTCTTCAGATCTTTTGTCTTTCTAATAACTCTCACTTTATTGTCCTTTAATTTGTCATGGAGGACCGTGATTTCGTGTCCCACTGCTGTGGATTTGCCCCAGCACACAGAGTCTCCTGTGATATGGGCAAATATCTGATACCCTGGAAGGCAATTAGAATGAATAATCCAGCGATAGCGGATCAAAAGAGAACAATCTTTTACAGTTTTTTTTAGAAAAAGGTATTCATTTACATATAAAATGTTGTGTTTGGGGCGGGGGCCCTGGAGGCGGGGGCCTCTGGGGACATCATGTCTCTCTTGTGCTCAGTTAGAAATATATTAAAGTATCTCAAAAGTCTTATGTAATGAAGACTTCGATAGATGCAATCAAGCATGTAGTATTAACAGCCTGAAAGCGATACTTCTGATCAGTTTTGTTTTGTATTCTCTTTCTTGTCTGCTTGCTTGATTTGTGTGCATTTGTTTCCAGTCAGAAAGATAGCAAGCAGCCCAGGCAATGAAAACATATTTAGTTTAGTTTTATTATGTATAATCAATATTAATTTGAAATGCAAATAATGTATATTATGTTTTAGTTATATAGTACATCTCACAGGTCCATATCTTTTAACAATTTAATATATCAAATTAGAATGATTATTTATTATTTATTACTTTAATATAACCGAACCCAGTATTCATTTATTTATTTTTTTTATCACACATGCTTATAAATATCAGCATTGCCCTCAATTTCCCTTTTGTTTTTGAAAATTTCCAATGTATTTGATTTAATTAAAGTATAAATGTGATCATTTCAGAAATATCAAACTGACCTGCATTTAGAAACTGTGCAATATAAAAAAATAAAGCCTTCATAATGAACAGTAACTCCTGTTGTTCTGACATATATGCTGCACTGTATTCTTGTGTGCGTCAGCGAAAACACCACAGCCCACAACCTGTTTTTCTATATATATTCTTACACTTTTATTGTGGATAAACTGAAACTGGCATTGATGAATGGCTGGGTTGTTTAAAAAGAGAGATATTGGACATTATGTGAAATCTGAAGCTGTTATAATACAGGAAAGGGAGGTGATTTTATTTTTTAGGCTTTCATTGCCTGGACGGCTCATTCTGATAGTTTTGACCAGCTGACCTCTTCCCACACATCCATTTTAATATAACACTGCCGCGCACTCTAAACGTTCCCCTGCACAGCCTGGAGGTGGAAGTGTTCTTCAATCTCCCCCGGCTGACCTGTGACCCCTTGCTAAAGGGTTAATGCAAGGCCACTTCCCTTGACATGAAGATACACACACACATACACACACAATTAGTTAAACAAAACAAATGCATATAAGTATATAACAGCAGTGTGCTTACAAACATTTAGTTGTATGCATGCTCAGAGAGTTTCAGCACAGTGAATATAATAGTAATACTTGTTTCAAGTCAACATAAATTGATATTTTGATCTCATGTTACTTCTGTAATATGACATATTTCCAAGTGAAACAGGATAGCAGAAAAAGTAGAGCAGAGCTTGAATTTATCCACTGGGAATTGATTGGATCCAGATATGACAGGTGGTTGGATAGGAGGGTTTGAAATATAAGAGTTGGCGAGATAAAAATTTTAGATTATTTTAAAGAAGAAATTACAGGGATAAACATTTTTCTTTGAAATTACAGAATAGATGATTCATGCACGATAAAACTTATTTTATTGTATTTTTTTATTATTGTCAATTTTAAATTTATGTTGACTTTAAAGAATGCATACACTGTTTACATTGCAGAAATCCAACAACAACAACAACATTTCAATAGTTTTATAAATTATTGTGCACTAGTATGCAAAAAAAAATTAATTAAAAATATTCACCATATGTACTTTCTAGATAAATACATGGACAGTTAGATGAAACAAAGAAACAAAGGCATTTTTGTTTTTAATATTTTTGTTTCATTTTTATATTATTATTTGAAATAAATATTAAATACTAACAAAGTATCTCACATTTATGCATGTAAAATGACTAAACCAGTATACAAAAAAAATCAATTCTTATATTTTTATATAAACAGCAGTAAAATAGCACAAGATTTGTGTTGTGTTTGAATTAATGACGCAGCCGGTGCAGTGAGTGTGTGCTTGTGTGTGCTGCGGTGCAGTCGTGGTGCCCCTGTTGTTTGGGGCCCCTCACCTTCGCTCTGCCTCATTAATCAGAGCTGTACAGGACTGCAGGCTGCAGGTCTGAGTTGCCCACAGGAGCAGATGTGCTCTGAACCTCCCTCTCTCTCTCTCCTGAGCAGGTGTCCAGTGCTCGGCCCTGTAGTGAGGGCTTGCTGCGGGTGGCATGTGTGTGTGGGTGTAACTGGCCTGCTACCGTGACGATAGAGGCCCAGGAGACCCTGCCCATGCCACGACGTGATTGGTGGGTTTATAAAGTGGCATCTGCTGGCCAGGGGGCCATATGGACGAGCTGACATTTAGCGACACTCTCCGTGCCGTACAGGGCTGTTCGGTTGAGAGAAAGAGAAGACTCGTGCTGTAACCTTTACACACACGCACACACACGAGCGAGCTCCTAAAGCCCTGCTGTGACCGGCGCAGGCTCATGCTGGTGCTATGACACATGTGCATCAAACAGAAGAACAGGCATTAGATCAGAAGGGCAGACCACATGTATTAAAGAATCGGCCCCTTTGCAGCTTTTCTAAAACATGCCACTCAGGACGCATGGAAAAGCACTACGCGAGCCTCTCTTTCACCCCGGTGTGAGCTCAGCTGTGTGTCGCGCTGACATCACCCTGTCCCGCACGAGCTGATGTCAGGTTCTACACTGAGGTTTCCTCATCTCTCTGGGACGTCTGTCGAGCCGCTGGAGACCGCTAATGGCAGAGCTCCGGTTTCAATTCATGTCTTTCACAACATCACAAAGTCTGGGAAAATTGATCTGTTCTTGGGAGGATTAACTTCATGAACTCATCTGATTGGAAGCAATTTGGGGTTTACCATGTCACGTTAGCAATTCAGAGATTCTGAATTATATTTTCGCCGTAATGTCAACTTTTCAAAGTGAGGCGTAATTTCTGCACCACTAATGTTGCCAAATGCAACTTAAATAGTAAAAAAAATAGTAGCTTGCTACTTGCTTATTTTGCCACGTCAAGTTACTGATTCAGAAATGTTAAGTTATATCTTCAACTTAATATCAACATTTTAAAATAAAGCATAATTTTCATGCTGCTAATGTTAACAAATGCAACTGCAAAAATACTCAATATTGTGAAATTTCATCTGCACAAGAGTTGTATTACTATATTACTATATCTACTACTATATCTAGGTATACTATATCCACACACACACATATATATATATATATATATATATATATATATATATATATATATATATTAAAAACACATATATAGTATACACACTCATATACACACAGATATGTTTGTTTGTGTATATGTTTGCATGTGTTTGATCAAATTTGATGAAAATTTGGATTTTATGGATAAAGTGTAGTTCGAGACTGACCAAATCTTGAACTCTTTTTGTATTTATAATTTTAAAAAACTCAAACTGCTGTTTTGCATTTTTAACCCAAATCTGTATTTTGCATTTTAAATGTGTTAACAGTCTGACAGTCATTATTTGGTCCATCTGACCGTGAGCCAAACTAGTTGAGAAAATTAAGCTTTGAATGGCTTTGAGATGAAGAAAGGGTTTTAACATTCAAAATGTACAGTAAATACAATAGGACGTACTCATCACATACTGAATGAAATTTATAAATCAATTTATACATAAATTATTACATTAAGTTCAATGCAGCAGTTTACATAACTATGTGGTCATATTCTATTTTAAGGTCCAATTAGTTAGTAGTAATATTTAGTAAGTAGTTGTTAAGTTGAGGTGCTGGATTAGAGATGTAGAATAAGGTCATGCAGAATATATGTCTTATACCTAGGCTACTAATAAACTGCCAATATGTTATTAATAGGCATGCTAATAAGCAGTTAATAGTGATAATTGGTCCCTTTACTACCAAACGAAATACTAAACAGAAATGTATTTGCTATGTAAATGTGTTGAATATGGCCATCTCCTTAAATCACAGCATAAATACATTTTAGCAAAGTTGCATAATCACCCTTGTACTGTATTTTGATAGTAATTTCTGCAGTTCAGAGGCCTTTTGACTGCAATAGAAAACGTTAGTGATTTTCTTCCACTGAGAAGAAACTGTATCCGTGTCTTTGTATCCGGTGAGAAGCTTGTGTGGAGGTAATTATTTTTCTCTCTCCACTCTAACACATGTCTGGCACGGAGATCGTAATTAATCGGCGATGGCGCTTCTGACGCCGTACGCTGAGACTGCTGAAACAGGATTCTCACCTCTCACGAGATGAAGAGGAGAGAAAGGGGACTGTTTACACCACGATATGTTTCTCTGAGCTCGCTATCTATGAAGAACATACAAACAAAGGAAAGAGCATCCACAGAAGGGGAAAAAAATACAAAAGATCCTTGTCTACCGTCACTCAAATGCTATTTGTTTACTTGTTGGTCTTGCTTTTACAAAGAGCTGCTAATTGCTGCGTTTTTAAAGAGGACATTGCTTTTTTCACTTTTATTTTTATCTTGAAATATAAGTGAGATGCAAATATTCTGCAAGGGATAAATATTTGTTGCCTAGTTGTATATTGCGATATTATTATTAAATATTGTATTATTTCTTTGCAGATGGCTTTTGAATTTATATATATATATATATATATATATATATATATATATATATATACATACAGTAAAAAAAATGTGTGGGTTTATTTAGCGATACAATAATAATTAAAATAAATGGAATGTAAAAAAATATATATGTATACTATATTAAACAGTGTTTAAAAATAAATGTGTTTTAATACAGTTATTCAAGAAGTATTACTTTTTCAACATAAACGTGAAAATGACATTCACACACCCACCTTGAATGCAGTCGTCACATACAGTAGGTGGCTTTGATTTCCCTCCATGTCTCATTTCCTCTTCCACAGATTGTGTTCGTCTCTTTGATTCTTAATGGTACCTGCAGCAGACAGGCTAGAGTTCCTCAGAGCTTGTTTTAGAGGACCCCTCACACTTCTTTCACAGCTCTCGCTGTCCCTATAGCTCATGGTGCTCCTGCATAATTTGTGAGTGTGTGTGTGTAAGACACAGAGAGTGCTTGATGGTGTATGAGTGTGTGTTTGGGTCAGTGCTTCGCTTGACTTTGGTGGAGTGTTAAAGCTGATTTGTCCCTGTGGTGTCTGAAATTCTTACAACAGAGTCCTGTGTAACTCTAGAGACCCAGCGCAGAGCAGACAGTTTAATATTTATGTGTTAATACAGTAGATCGTACAGCACAGCTGTGATAGTACATGCTGGTGGGACTCATCGATTGTCCGTACTTGTAGAAGAGAAATGATTGTAAAAATAATTGTAAAAATAATTTAAAATATTTCTGCTAGAATAGTTTTAGTCACTTGTTGGATGTTAATATATCTTTCAGCCAGTGAAGCATTACATGGGGAATTCTTTTAAGTACTTTTGTATACAATTGAGAATTTAGTACATAATATATAGATTTGCTGTAGGAATTAAGGTCTAAACCAAATGTATGGCAAATTTAACATCTTCTAAATACATTCAACAGGGCATATCCATTCATAATCATAATGTTTTATTTATTTACTTATTCATAAGGTTATATTAGATGTTTTTTTATCTTTTAGATGTGGATATTAGTAAATAAATATGTTACATTCAGGGAACTGCAAGGTTCTTTTTATTACAATTTTCAATTTTAAACTTGAACTAGAGCAATCAGTGCAATCTTTTTATTTATTTATTAATAAATATAGAAGTGTTTGTTCAAAGAAATTACATGATTAAAATCTGTTTTTTAGCTTACGTGCTTCTGATCCAAGATGTTGGTTTTTATTTTATTTTATTTTTAAAAATGCATTAGTTATTTCTGAAAGCATTAAATATTAAATTATCGCATGACAGCTCTAATAAAATCATAATAACTTCACATCTGCTTGTATCTTTATGTTGTTGTGTGATGAGGAACAATTTTAGAGTAATATTAATATTTGATTAATGCTTCACAACATCTATTTTCTCAGCCATTTCTGCATTCTTTCAAAACACCTTCTTAGAAACTTTCAATCTTTCAACCTTTCTTTTTCTTTTTTTTTTTTTTTTTACCATTAACTCTGTCGTCACTGTGGATTTGGCTTAAAATCAGATGTCTTTTTCTCCCAAGAGACTTTGACAGAGAGTCGATAGATGTCTTTTTGTGTAGTCCGGTCTTCGCACTAGTGTTAGCTACACAGATCGAGACTTCTGACATGGGAAAATGCGATTCTCGGCTCTGGACCAGAGGAAACATGTTCCAGCTGATGTTATTTTGGTTCGGACCCTGACTGTGGGTCCAAGGATCCCCAGGAAAGCTCAGACACATCTGCTGTCGGCATGAGCAGCAAGAGTAGAGTACACATCCACCTAGAAATATCCACAGAAGTTTCATGAAAACTTTTCCACTTGGTCATCAAATCTTTAAAGTGGGTGAGCGATAAGAGAGACTCGGAGTGATTCAGTCAGAATGCATAGATGTGAGTTGGTATTATTATTTTATGTATGACCAATCGTGCACTCTGGACAGGTGTAAAGAGACTCAAAGCTCTTTAAGAATAAATAAATGCACAGGCATCTCTTGTGGTTTGACTCTTTCAGAGCATGAGGGTATCCTGTATCATTGAGAAACATGAAAACGGACACTAATATTTATGTATGAAGTGGTTTCTTCAGTGCAGACAATTTAGATGCATTGGAGTTAAGACATTTCCTTCTTCCTCTTCTTTTTCTCGTTCTTTCATGCGCTGCTGCAAAACCAAGGTTAATTTCTTTACAAGAGCGTGGCACTCACGGAGCAATTACAACAGTGATGGAGAGTTTCCTTGACTCCCTGTTGTTTAAAACCTGTAATTTATGGCTTGCAAAGAGGCCACAGTTAATTTCTCCTCTGTGGTTTAAGAGGGAGGCAGACGTGCTCTCTCTTTTTTGTGGCTTGACATTTTAATAGGAGTTTTGGGAGAACTGCACCATCTCAATCTGGTTCTGACCCAATGGGCACTTGATCATTGTTTCCTCGTTTTAACGCACCGTGTTACCTTGAGGAGGAAAAGACGCTGAATGTAAAACGGACCTGGGAATTGGCAGTCCTTGTAAATATTCTGGCCGTGGAAATGTGTCGCTAATTGTTCCACCACCAATGCTGAGGGATTGCGACCGTTTTCTGAGCGCATGTGTGTGTTCCTGTTTGTGTTGAGAGTAATTGGTGTTTCCTGAATTTTTGACTGCGTTTTGTACTGACAAGGCCAAATATAACTAAAACTGACTTTGCTAAATAAATAAAATGTATATAAAACTTTACTTGGTGACATAATACATGACATAAAAATACACTACTGCAACACATAAAATATATCTATATTTATATTTTTACAAAAAAAGCCCAAAAATGTATTTTTGTAAAAAATATATATATCTGAATCAGTGCACGTTTGCATCTCCTAGCAACATTTAACTTTATAGAAAGTGTCAAATTATTTATATGCATTTATATTATTTATTGCAGATCTCAGACAACACACATTGACTCTTGCACTGGGACTTTTTCATGCACTGTGTACAAATATAAAGATTGCTTCTGTATCTCTAATCTCACAAGTCACATGGCGTGATTTGTGTGTGTATGTGAACTTGGTCACCACTGAAACAGATGTGCACCATGCCTTGTTTTTCTATGTGGAGGGGCTAGTCACAATCCAGCCAGTATTTACAGCATGACATATAGGAACAAAGCTCCCATCTCCCATCATTCCTACTAAATGACATATAACTGCAGATTTTCTCTTTGTTCTGTGAACCGTTTTCAGCTATTTTAAACACACTCACACTTGAAATGTTTTGACCCTAGATTTAAGAGAAGTTTAGGGATTTATTTAAATTGCCACCAAATACATGTGTATTACATTTTAAAGAAGACTATACTTTTACATATTCTAATAATATTTAGTGAAATGTAGAATTTATTATCTAAGAACTAAACTTTTATATAAAAATGAAAATAAATAAATAGTACTGATATGAATGCCATTCCAAAAAGTCAGCAACCTAATGCTGCCTTTTAAGACACCTTTTTTCGTCTACATTCTAAATTTAACTTTTTTATGAGTTGGTGGTTTTGTATGAATTCATACAATATGAAATGTAGGGAAATAAACAATATTTGGTGAAAAAAAGTATAAATAAAGGTCCTAACCATCAGTGGTCTTATGAAAACGCACAAATAAGATTGTACCATTTCACATAATTTAGCCACTAATTTGTCAATGGAAAATAATTAACTATTGACAATATAATAACTATTTAAAATGCAATGTTTAATTGATATGTATTTATTTTATTGTTGCTGTACAGTTTATGCATTTGTTTGGTTTTTAAAGTCTTTGGTTAGCTTAGCAATATGCTATCACTGAAATGTATTTCTTAAAAATATGATTTTATATGTAATATTTTATATTTATAATATAACTCATAACACATAATATTTTTGCATGACATTTTAGAATTCTGATACTCTACTTGCAAATCTTTTTTGTTGAAATAAGGTATAGTCACAATTCAGACTTTTTTCTCTCAATTGCGAGTTTACACCTCACAGTTTTGACCCTCAGATTCTTCTAAGAGTTTATATCCCACAATTCTGACTTTGGATATGGATCTTGATAGAATGACAAGAAAAAAATCTGTGAGATAAAACGTCACCTTCATCATTTTCATTTGTAATCGCCTCGCAGAAACAGCTTCCTCAGCAGGCAGTAGCAATGCAAAGCAGTTTACTAGTATCTGGAACTGAACTTTTATTTCCATTTAGGTCCATCTAATTTCTTTCAACCTGAACAGAACCACCTGATACAGAGGGCCAGTTACTCCTCCAGCCAAAAGAACAGCAGAAACAAGCTGCAGAGAGAGTGAACCCGCAGGAGATGTGTTTTGCGGGAGAGCACGGCATGCCAAGAAAGCTTATATAAACACCCATCGACACTCCACACACCCTTAGTGGCAATCAGGGGTCGGCTGTGGACATCTCACTGCACTCATATATCACACTAACGCTCTCTCAGTGCAGACCCCATGGGCTCGGAAGCATTCGCTCTGATCATGAGGGTGAATCTGCAAACGGCTGACACTGCATCCATCTCTCTCCCCTGGTACGCTCCTCTAGTGGACAGAGTGGAGGGGAGATACTTTCAGTCTACCTCCACATTCTGCCTCATTTACATCTCGGGGGCGGCTGGGAGCAGCCCCACTGCCCTGAACGGCCCCCAGCAGTCCTCTCATTGCAGGCCACTTCGCCTCTGGGTTTGTCTCTGTCCAGGCTTGTAACTTCCATAAAGTTTGTCCCTCACTGCAGGCCTTTAAATCTGTGCACTGAAACTGCTGAAATGTATTGGAATGGCTCATGCGAGCACAGTGGAAACCATGCAATCTGGCATGGCAGCTCGGCATCTTGAAAAGATAGAAACTTAGTTTAGATTTGAGTATCGATTAATGCTCTTATACCAGAGTATTTTGTTTTTGCAATTACGGTATTTCATAATTTTTATAAATTAGGATTTTTAATGCTTTAGCTATTTTCTTATAGCTACTATATATTTTTTGAAGCTTAACAGTCTTGTTTTGCACATCACTTCTATATGGGTTTTACTCCTTGTGTTGGGTAATTAAAAGAATTTGGTCCATGTGTTCCTCAAATTAGAGATATTTTTCTTATAAAAATGTCTAGGGGTGCCAATGATTGTGGCCAACATGCATTGGAGAAAAACATA
>JAUYWG010000048.1:7896590-7907165 GCA_034779775.1 Enteromius afrohamiltoni
AATGAATCTAAAATATATGAAAGTCTAATTTTTATCAGTACATTACAGAAAATAATGAACTTTATCACAATATGCTAATTATTTGAGAAGGACCCGTACATATATTATTTTTTTGTTTTGTTTTAGTTTTTTAGTTTTAAATGTATTTATTTTTTTGTACTTTTCCCCCTTAAAAGAATACTTCACAAAAATTTAACATTTTAATACAATTCATCAATACATTTATATTTAAAATATATTTATTTCATACTAAGAATAGTTCAAATGTATTTTTCACTTCACACTCCATCAGTTGACGGACTGGATTTGTTTATATCAGCAGTTTGGACTATCATTCTGAAGATCCATTGGTGAGCAAGCAATGCTAAATTTCTCCAAACCCTTTCAGATGATGAAATATCTTGGATAACCCGAGGGAGAGCAAATGCTAATTTTTGGGTGAACTATTCCTTTAAAAAGTTTTATAAAGAAACTGACACTTTCGAAACGACACTTCATTTGCGCCATATATAAAGAGAAGTGAATGTGTGTGGTGGCCTCTGTGATTTTACAGAGCACCTGAGGTGTTCCTCGGCTCTTTACAAATGTTTCCACCAGTGGCTTGATTTACAACTCCAGCAAAACTACATCAAACAAACCGCATCACAGCCAGCATTTCCATGACGTCCAGTCACAGTGGCACAGCCGATATGACATCATCGACTAGGTGTCATTCTGTGTCCTTCACAGAATGACCACCAACAGCTGTCAGGCTTATCATAATGTTTACAATTTAAAAGCACCCGCCCCTTTCTTGTTTTCTCCCTCTGTATAAAGTCAGACCTCATCATCGTAAATGTGGTGATGTTTGTTCCACTGGAGTGTAATTCTTGTGTTTTATCTTGTTCTTTTTGAACAAAGCCCAAACTGTGGTGCTGGATCCTGGCTGCTCTCTTAGAACTGCAGTCCAATCCAGAACACTCATGTTTCATTTTAATTGGCAAATGGCAGAGTGGTGAACAGAAAACTTTTTACACAGCCTAAGTCATTTCCGTCGTCTGTTTGTGTTGGTGAAAAGAACAACTGTGCACATAATGACGTGTCTGATGGGTGTGAGAGAGAATGTGCAACAACGAAACCCTTAAAATACTTTATATGTTAAACAACCAAACAAAAACAAAAAGAACTTAAGTACTTTTAGTGACAGGGGTCAAAGCCATAGTTATTTCATTTTATTTTAGTTTCCCACATTTATGCTGTTTTAAACCCAAAGAGTCTAAATGATTTCCCTCTGCATCCATTAGAATTAATGTAAATCTTAAGAGTCATTTTATTTGATTCATTAATTTCAAATAAAAACCAGCAAAAATGTAATGATATATTTACTGTAGCTATGCTATGCATGGACTTGGATTTTATGTATGTTTTTTTTTTTTTTTTAATCAAATTAACTTATTTACTAAAATGAGTGCCACATTTTCCAATGTAAAACAACAGTTTAAGGGTTAGTTCACCCCAAAATTGTAATTATTTCATTAATTAGTCAGCCTCATGTCATTGGTTCTAGTCCCAAATCTGCGCAATATGGCAGAGCCTTTCACTTTTCTTCAATGGAAGTGAATGAAGGCGCGTCATCCATAATTTTTCCAGTCTGTGTTTCAAACCCGTAAGACCTTCATTCATTAGTTAAGATTTTCTGATGAAATCGGAGAGCCATCTGACCCTCCACAGACAGCAATACAACTGAAATGTTCCCAGGTAAACATACTGTAGTAAATACATTGATGAAACAGCCCATGTTACATCAGTGGCTCAACTTCAGTTTGTGACGCTACACCATTTTTATTTTATGAAGCGTTAACATTCAGAGGGAAAGCATGCACATGAACATATTGTAAACTGCGGTTGTTTGCGCTTAGGGGAAGGCTTGTGTATGCGTTGTGATACTCTCTAAA
Organism: Enteromius afrohamiltoni; assembly: GCA_034779775.1. Classification (NCBI taxonomy): domain Eukaryota; kingdom Metazoa; phylum Chordata; class Actinopteri; order Cypriniformes; family Cyprinidae; genus Enteromius; species Enteromius afrohamiltoni. The sequence continues at coordinate 7,898,525 of JAUYWG010000048.1, forward strand.
ATGGCAATGTAACTCGTTGAGCCACTGATGTCACAAATACATTTATCAATGTATTTAATACATTTCTGGACAGAGGAACATTTTAGTTGTTTTGCCATATTGTGATAAACAGCAGCTCACAGTTCACAGATTAGACTTTTTAAACTCTACAAGTACATGGTCATTTTTAATTGAACCATGACTAAGACACATGCATATGATAAAGAATGTGATAAAGAATGTGCAAAAAAAAAACACATCAAAGAAGATACTAGGTATAATCAGTGCTGCCATCTAAAACACTTGTACAAAACAGAGAGAGGAAAAAACATTACATATTAGAAAAGGCTCTTTTTTCCTCATAACACACATTTCTCATGTCATAATTATGCTCAGATCAGATAACATCATTCTGTGTAAAACTCCAGGTCTCAGTCACTTTGTTCATTATGCTGTCATTCTGTGAGTGACATTTTTGGGGGATTTGGGATCGTTTTCTGCTTTCTTTGCAGATTTCATTAGACAAAACATTTTGTTAATGGAGGTTTTGAGTTGTTCAGTCTGTCAGCCATTTCTCGGTTAATCTAATGCCTCTAATGCTGAAGATATTTAGCTCAGCCTTGATCACTTTAAAAGCCTTTTCTCACAGAGCTTGACTGATCTAATTAGACAATAACCAAAAGTATTTTTCTTGTATTCGTTCTATATATTTAAGTGTGTGTGTGTGTGAGGGTTTCACAGAGAACTTAAATAGCCTGCCTGAGCTGCTGTGATCCCCAGACATGTATAACATGCCTGTTAACAGTCCAAACCATCAATCTAGGAGCAGATAATGTGTCCAAATGTCCCACCATTTCACAAAGAGAGATAGAAAATGGGTAACAAATGGAAAAATCTACAGACTATGTGATGAATTTACTACATTTTTGCACACTGGCACCTGTCTTCCATTTCAGTCAGGCACTAGTATTTAAATTTAAAGTCAAATTAGAGACTCATTTGTATTATAAATTACACCATATTAAAAGTCTGTTTGGACTTCTACCCCATTCCTTTAGTAAACTGAGTGAATTACCCTGTTGTGCATTAGCAAGAATGACACTAAAAAATCTGGGGTTTTGAAGGGATCAAGAAAAATGAGCACAAGAAAAAGGAAGAGAAGAACATGATTAAAAGCCCATATGTCACCAGTTAAAGATCGGAGGCTACCAGTGCAAACCCAGGCCCGGATCATGAATGGCTTGCAGATTTCTGCTCTGGCTGTGCAGGATAAGTGCTGGGTTCACAAGGTGTTTAGTGGTGAGGCACGTCAGCCAAGTATGATCTTACTGGCTTCCCATGTTAATGTTCATTCAGGAAGGACCTTTATTGCCGAGCAGGAGGAGGGCTCCAGCCAGCTGTGAAAACACCATTAAAGAGGCTTTAGTACTCATTTCACGAATACTTAAAGTTTACTTATTGAAAAAAAAGTGAAATTAATGGACTATGCCTGGGCTTTTCCGTATTGTTCGTCCACAGGCTTTGACTTCCAAGCGTATCCACAGGGGCCAGGGACAGTCCTCTGTGTGCAAGCGTCCAGTGAAACTCAATCGCTAAGTTCCAAGAACACTGACTGTTTTATTTTTTATTTTTTTGCTTTCCTTTTTTTAGAGAGGTGTTCTGGGATTGCCATTTGGCCAGTGAAAATTGCACATTCACTTCAGAGTGATTGTGATTTGAAATTAGGAGATTGAGAGGTGAGGGGTCGCACCCGTAACAGGCCAGGAGTTTGTGTTAATGCTAATTGAGAGCTCCATACTTGCACTGTAAATGGATGGAACTGTTTACTTCCTTTATTGCAGACTGTGGCAGTAGTTCTGTGGCTGATAGACACCAAATACCTCTCTGTTCACATAAACTATTTTCCAAAAGGCAAACACTAATGTAAGAATTAATAAACAAGGGGTGAGCAACCTTTTTGATATGAAGTGCAATTTAAAAACCCAATTGCTTACCTCGGCACTACTCAACATGACTTTTTTTACGACCTGCATTAGGATGTTATCACCGAAGCTTTAGACAGTCACTCATTGCATTAGTGGTTGGGATTTTTCAATTACTCATTCAGCTGTTACACAGTTTAGCCAGTACGTGGCACGCGTCTTAATGAGTGAATCATTAAATTATTTGGCAGCTGATTCATTTTTGACTGGCTGTAAAATCAATTGAATCTCCCAAACCGATTCTTAAAACCCACCGATTCATTCATTCATTCGATCTTTCAGAAATGACTGTTCCAGAAAGTGAGTCATTAGATCATTCGCTCAAATAATTCATTTAAAACCACAGATTCATTTAATCTAACAATTGACTAGCTGTATAAGTAAATCATCAACCATTTCCTTAACCAGTGTGTTTAAAAGGACTGTTACGTTCAGGATCAAAACAAGTACCAGTTTCCTAATTAGTGAATCATTGAACTGCTCACTCGAACGATTCGTTCAAAACCAGTGATTTATTCAGCAACGATACAGCAAATGCAGCGTGATTCTCTAAGCGAAAATGTTCTGTTGTGACTGTTTTAATATATTTTCCTTGTCCAAGCAAAAACATACAAAATAGCTGGCAGTTTTGTGCCAAAATGTAAGTTGCTCGATATTAGGTTTGTTCATCTGTTGTATATAAGAGGGATATGTCTGCGGCTAGCTCTCTTGCTCCTGTAATATTATTAAATAAATTAAAATCCTGGCAAGATATGGCTACTCAAAGAGACGACTTTCACTGTAGCCTAGATGTAAATTAACATTTAATAGCATATGTAGCTGATTTCGTCAGCAAATATATCACTTCTTTATTCAAGATTAAATATCTGTTTTCAATCAGCTAGTTATAGCAATAGTTACTATTATGCAATTTTCAGACTTGTGTGCAGAAAGAAAAGCTGCACACACACTAATCTTCCACATCCTGATTTGGATGTCTAAAAAATAGCTTCATTGCTTTGTTAAAGACAGGGTGGGCTCTGTATGAATTAGGCACCAGAGTTGTGTATACACAATCAATCAACATGAAGAATATATTTATTTTGGAAATGCACAGCAAAAAAGAATCAAGGCCCTGTCCATTTCTCTCCAAGATATTCAACATAAAATATTTGGGATGGTAAATTCAGTTAAACAAATTAACAAAAAACATATTACATGCCCATAAAAAGATAATGCTGTCTGATCTGAGCAGATTTGATTTGACTGGATGTGTTATGACAGGGGTTGAGAAATGAGAGAATAAAGCCAGAGGGGTAATGTAACCTGGTCCCCCTGCCAAGAACCATTCCTGCGATATTCCGACAGCAAGAGCTATACTAGGGGAAAGGACAGCAGTGAGCATCCAGACCTGGGAATGGGCTTCCCACATCTGGAACACGTTAGGATATACTTCTTTATTGAGCCTCGGAATTCCAGCATTACATGACGAAGAATCCCACCCATGCACTTTACTGTACTCCCCTCTTTGCTCTCTTTCCCTCCTTTCATATGTGCACACTCCCTCTCCTTAGCGGGACAGCTTGGGCCGAGTGAGGGATTTGTTTTTGTCCTGGTTCACTGACCTCTGTCCTGGATGAATGACCTGCTGGGCTTATGTGAACTAGAGGGCATACATGTATAAGTTTTAAATCACTAGCTTGTAGCTGAGGGACCGGGATGGTCAGAGTATCCTGGATCACTGATGCTCCTGGTTTATTGTAACGGGGTCTCCACACACTTCTGGCTCCATCTGAGCGTTACGGCTCCAAATGATGTGGGAATGATGGTCGAGCTGAAATTCCCTGAGTCCTTAGGGGCAGGAGGGGAAAATGCCCAATGGCATTGTGGGATATTCAGAAAGCCAAGAGCAGGTCCTGTATTTTGATTTGCAATGGCAGACGGTCCCCAAGGCTTGAGTAGAAGGGTCATATATTACTCTGCTATCATATCAGCAAGCTTGAATTTCCATGTGGATTTCCAATATGTTCGGTACTGCTGACAAATACATGCAGGATTTTTTATGTCCTGTCAGAAAATGGTACATACTGTTTTGTGTGTGGTTGCGTTAGATAGAAGGAAGAACGCTCAGGAAGTTGATCGTTTATCCACAGTAATGTGTCTGTTGCAATAATTCGGAACACAATTATAGTTATTATACTTACTAATCACGGGTACATCAAAAGTATTTGACATTGCAGTGCATTATACCACATTATGTGGGATCTGATACTAATATCTTTAGAAAAATATAATGCTATTGATTGTAAAATTTTTCTTTTTGCTTTTTGAATTTTTTGGTGGTTAAATGTAATATTTCTCTGTAAATCTAAATTTTTTGTTGAAAGTCTGAAAGTCTATTTTTACATTATATTTTCATAGTTATTTCTTATAAAATGATAGTTTACTAAGCGTATGTTGACCTTTTGACCCCAAAATGTGGGGTATGTTGTCACAGTAGAAACATTTAACAGCCTAGTCTCTCAGAAATATTTTAGCAGTTAATAAAATAGCTAAAATATAAAATGCAACATTTGCTGACTATTTTATCAATTTTTATTACATTTTAAATGATTAAAGATTGGTAATTTAATGTCCTCTGATTCTTGTTCTTTATGCCTGATAAGATTTTTTAGTTATATAAACTATTGTTACACTGAATAATGTTTTAGCGGGTGTCTTCTTAAAATGTATTACAGTGATTTTTTTTGTTGCTCAGAGAGAAATAAAATCAAACAGGGCTGAGAAAAACAAAACAAAATTTAAAGCTGTATTAAACTTTTTATTGTTTTGATGCTTGAAACCCCATTTAGGCTTTGACCTACATACCATACATAATATAGTGAATTAGAAGTCAACTTGAAAGCATAACATATTTCAGCCAACATTCTATATTGACTCTTAAGTTAAATAATGCTATCTAGAATCACTTTCACATTTTTTTGTCTATGAAAGATTTCAGTGAATCCCCAAACGAGTCCATAACTGAAGCGTTTTCCATTTATTGTTCTGTGATATTTCTGGCTTAGTGCTTTGGCATTTGCAGAGTCTCTATAAAACCTGACCGGTTGATGTTACACTGTTGATTTATGGAAAATGATGAACTTGATTGCTCGGAGCTGATGTGATTTTCTCATGCACCTTTCACTCGTAACAGAACACACAGCAGGAGACGCGCACGAAAATGAAATTAGGAAAGTTAAATGACTTAGGGCAGTAATCGGCCATAAACCACTTGAGTAAGCTCAGCAATTAGGTTTAATGTTGTCAATATTACAATATGCAGCTGAATTCGTTTGTAAAATAACATACTATGCTCTTTCAAGACAACGCCAGTAGCTATTTTAATGTGTGTGTGTGCTAGTGTGTGTTGGTTCTGAACTCTAGTCCTGATTTCAAAATTAAAATATTTCAGAGTCATGTTTTATTTGCACAGAATGCACAATTCCTTCTCCTATATTAACAATTTATGCACAATTACGTAATAAATGAATGTGCATTGCATTAGCATTCATGAGCACATCATGTCTTGCAGAACATTATTTTGACTAATTGTGTAGTTAGCCTTCTGCACACAAGTGGACAAAGACCTTGATAGTGATGTTTTATGTTGCAGTCTTGGCCACTCTCACCACCTAAGATGTGCACAGATGACTGAATCAAAACAAACACTTCACTGACAAAGTCTTTTTTGTTGCCCGGCTGATATTACAGCCTTTATCTTCGCTTCCTCCTTTGCCAGGAACTGTGTTCATTGATAACAGTGACATCACTTCCTATTGCATGAGTGATCTTGACCTGGGACTTCCTGTGTGAGGGTCTGATGCTAAAATGTAGGTCCTTTTATATCCTTTAGTCTTAGTCTTTTAGTCTTAAAAAAAAATGCTGAAACAATTTCCTGATACATAATCTTGTTGTGAGAAATGGGATTGCTGATTTCAAACGTGTTTTCACATAGCCACTGAGAAATAACAGAAATGATCACATATATGCTGAATTTGAAACAAAGACTATGCTTTTGAGTTTTAATTTCTAAACTTTCAAATTAGTGTTGAATGAGTGATAGGATAGATTTTTGGATTAAAAAGCACCCTTAATATGGATGTAACCAAACAATACAGAAGTACTTGATAATTTTTTATGTTTATTTATTATTTATATATATAAATTGGTAGTACTATACCTTTTGGAAAAATGTTTTTGGTACTCTTTATATAAATTCTTAAAAAATAAATCTAAAAATAAAAAATATCGTCCTATTTAAAACCTAAGTGCAGTATTGCAATTGAAAGTAATTACTGTTGCCATTATATCCACACAATATATTTCTTTATTTATTTATTTTTACCAAGTGTTAAATAAAACAACCCCATCCATGAAATATAGTTATTTTACAATTTCATATAAACCTTTATGAATCCTGCATGTTACTCAATCTTTTAATTAGCAGTGTTTTGGTCAACTGACCATTTATTTTTGGATTTATAGTTTTTGTACGCATTTAATGTATTTTTAATATATTTTTCATGTTTGTTTTGGACTAGGATCCGACACACCTAGGTCTGTGAGGAACTATGTTTTCTGTTTTTGTAATTTCACACATTGCTTTGCTCCATTTATATTTATTAATAATAATGATAACAATAATCGTCACCCCTAACCTTATTTATTCATTCATTCAAACACTTTGGGACAAGAAAAAGCAAATTTTCCATAAAAGGGGGCTTTAACCCCGCTGCAGGCAACTCTGTTGTTTTAATCATGAATCATTCTTGAATTAAAAAAAAAAAAAAAAGAGAGAGAGTGTGAAAATGATATCCTGATAATCTGAATGTTTTGTAATAATGTACAGGACGTGAGAGAGAAAGTGAGATCCCTTGCTATAATGTGACAGAGAAACAAAAAGAAAGAAAAAAACAAACGAGCCTCTGAGGAGGGGTCAGGAAAAGGAAAATAAAGCTTTGTGCACACATTGACCTCTCTGATAAAGATCATCCTAAACAGTGTTTTAATCTATTTTCTCTTCTGTGCACAATTAGCGCTGTAGCAGAGTCGTCCACCTCTATTCCCAGCCTGGGGTGTGTGTGACCAAACTACACTAAGAGGTGAAGAGCTTGTCTAATGCCCAGATTGCTTTTTCAAGGGTCATGTTTGCACTATTAAAATCACTTGATTTGTGTTTAGATATGTTCAGGTCCCTCGGAATCAGACATATAGGTGTCATTTGATTACTAAGGCAATCACTATTACTTTGGCTAAGGGATTTGAATAGGCCTTTTGTCATAAATAGAATCTTGGCAATGATTTGTTAGCAGGCGAAAGCTGGAGATGAAGAACAACATTCACAAAGGAAACCCTGAAATACCCTTTAAAATATACATTTTAATAGTCTTCTTCTGCCAGACAAGTGAGTGCAGCAATGTTTTTATGTATCTAGAATGGTTACGTTCAAAGTATAATTCGCTTAAAAATGTAAATTGTCAATTTGCACATAATCCACTGTTAGCCTCTCATAATTAACAAACACATTTGTTTAGAATTGTTTCATAAACAGTATAATTTCTCTCCTGATTCAAGCACAATGGCTCTTTTACTGATGTTTTTTGCTTCACAAGACATATAATTGGTGGAGTGTAGTCGTGTGGATTATTTGGATGTTTTATCAGAGGATCCATTTTGTGAGTGATGCAAGTGATGCAATGCAAAATATCACCAAATCTTGAATCATCTTGGAAGGACAGAGAGCAAACACATTTTCTGCAAATTTTAATTTTTGGGTAAACTATTCCCTTGACATATACGATAACATGGTTTGATCCCTTTTTAACCAGATTATTCTTGCATCGGTTCTTTCATATTCTTCTTCTATTCCTCACATAATATTGACAATCACAGCCTTGTCTAATTTGCGGCACGGACAGGTTTGCAAATAACGTGCCAGCCTTCATCTTACGATCCTTGTGATCAATAAATTAAATGTGCTACAACATTTAATCACATCTCAATTATAGTTTACTTCAAAGACTTATTTGAGCAAGTCCAAATGACCAACAGATACTATTTCATTTCATTGCAATCTAGGCATGCACTGCGGAGAAAATCACTAAAAGAACTCCTTCATTGAGAGCCGGTCTGATTAGATTGCAGCTCCCCCCATCTCTCTGCAGATGAGTATAAGTTTGATCTGCACTAATTGATACATCCTAGTCCTGCGCCTGTACGCGAGGAGCCTATACCTTGGGCCAATTTAACTGTTCCACTCACTGAGTTTTAATTGAGTCCACATTAAAATTTACTTATAAAATAATAATGGGCTTCCATGCAAATGATCCCACCCCAATATTGCCACGGTCCAATTTGCATATCCACAAGCAGCAAGGGAGTTCAGAAATCAATATAGATGATTAATAATATATTGGGCCACAGGAATAATTAAATTCAATTCATGCAGGAACTCACTCAGGCTTGGCATTCGAAAGGTGCCGTTTGCCACACATTAATTTAACACAAGTTACTGGGATTGCAGTTTCAATTACTGGGATTGAAATAATAAGGTGTGTTAAAAATTACACTTTCAAATATATGTTTCATTTGACTGAATACATTTAGGGATTAATCCCCCTTTCTTTCCACATTAACATATTGCAGTAAATTGCTGAATG
>JAUYWG010000048.1:7911193-7934936 GCA_034779775.1 Enteromius afrohamiltoni
GATAGATAGATAGATAGATAGATAGATAGATAGATAGATAGATAGATAGATAGATAGATAGATAGATAGATAGATCATAAACAGAATGCAGTCTACATAAGAATAACAGAAGTCATAACAATACAATGTATTTTTTGCTAAGAACTAGTGTTTTGATTGGCTGTTGCATTGTACACATCATTTAATTTGTTTATAAACATTTTGTGCCAGACATTTTTTCATGAATGAGGCCTATACAAGCACAGACGCAGCCAAAACTCAGAATCTGCATCTTGCCTTATGTTTCAACTAAAGATGACAAGTTGCTAGCTATATTCTTTATGTATGAAGTCAGCTTTATATCAAAACACATGTCTTCATATATAACCCTTACAGCCAATGACCTGTTAAACATCTGGAGTGGTTCAGAGAGCACTTCTTCATTGAGAATTTCTCTCTTTCTCTCTGTAGGCCTTTGTCGCTGCTTTAACACACACTCTTTCTCCATCTCTATACATCCATCTCCTCTTCCCTCGCTCCGTCCCTGCTTGTGTCCAGAGAAAGGAACGCTCACTGATCTCACACCCATAGTGCTGCAGGCAGTTTCTCTCTCTCTCTCACTGGACAGAAAAGTCCTGCCTGTGTGAGGAGGTTCCGTTGGGAGCGCCGGCTTTGGACGCAGGCCCAGATCAATGTGACCTAAATTCAAATGCGAATTAGAAGGCTGTCAATGGGAAAGGACACTCTGCAAATGAGCTCAGACAGTGCGGGGCCCCTTGGGGGCCTGCCGAACCTGGGCCTCGCCCCGCCTTGCTGTTTTAATAAGTTCCAAATGGGCGACCTGGCTGCAGCATTTCTGATCGGCTCACCGCCCCTCCACCTCTATCTCGGAGGCTGTTCACCGCCTTCGCACCCAGAGCACGAGAGCGCTGGGGCCTCGGCAGGGTCCACTGACTACAGGCTTGCCGACGCACCTGGAGCAACCTGCCCAAGGTCACTGGAGAAATCTTGGCGAGAGAGGAAATACCAGAGCTTTCTAATGGGAGTGAGTCTTGATTGCTGTAATGGCTTAAACGGGAACATACTGGAGCAGCGTATGATGGATATATTATGTGAATTTTATGGCTCAGGTCAAGCTGTGAAACACAATAGCGTAGGTGAAAATTCATTGAGGGTTGAATTATCTGCTAAAAAATGACTTCTGCGGAAAGAAAGCGTTTAATTGGCCTTTTTCATGTCAATTTTTTTTTTTACATATAAGTATATAAATTTGCTCCTTGTGAAAGAAGCATACAGTAAAATCACACAGTACATTTAAACATAGAAAGTATTCTGACATTTTACATATCAAATGTTTATTGATATAAATATTTAAATCAATCTATAACAAAATAGATTTAACATGACAGGGAATTAATAAGAAAATGTTCATATTTTTCACTATTTAGGTAAAATAAACACATTTGTGAATGATAATGTCAACTCTTTTATATTTATACAATTTTTAGTACAGGTTACAATATCATTGTTGAGCAGGAAAATCTTTAATATTTAAATTTTTCTTAGTATTTCGATTATTCACAAATTCATACCAGAAAATATGACCTATAATGGGGCCTATACAAATCTGAGTGAAGTTCATGCAGATGTCATCAAAGCAAATCTCCTTAAATTTAACAAAAATTTACCAAATATTTAGAAACTCTCTAGTCTACACAACTGTTCAAAACTTTGTATTAACAACATATTTCATAATTGATAAGAAATGTTTCTTAAGCACCAAATCAGCAGATTAAAGTTTATGTGTTAAGGGTCATGTGACAAAAGACTGGAGGAATGATGTTAAAGTGGTAGCTTTGTCATCACAGGGATTCAATTTTAAAATATATTCAAACATAAAACAGTTCTTCCTGGTCAGCATAAGAGACTTCAAAGATAAACCTAAATGGCAGTTTACATTAAAGTTTCACTCAATTATTTTCACCCAGATTTTAGGCCCCATGCACTGTACAGTATGTGCACAAACTCTGCTATAGTACAGTATATGCACAAACTCAAACAGACATAGCTGCTAGCTCTCGCTCTCTCACTCACACACACACACACACACACACTGCACTATTCACTGTGTTATAGAGGTCATGTCTGCCACGCGGGGGGCGAGAGAGAGAATGAGAGGAAGAAAGTGCTATAATTCACATACCCCCTCCGCGTCCCCCATAACGGCCTCTTCCTATATGTAGGGTGCGAGATCCATATGGGAATGCAGCCCTTTTGATTGTTTCCAATAGCATATGCTAATTGTTGATTGTCTTCAATATTATATGCTAATTGTACCGAATTAGCATAATTCATTAACATTTGGGTCCTAATTACACAATGAATAAAGCCGCTCTCCGAAGCCGCGTTGTGTGCCTTGACTTACTAATGCGCCCGACGATTAATGCGCTTCTTATTTGCATATTGCTTAGGAACTTGAAATATTAAAAGCATCGTAGAGTGAAATTTGTGATTAGTCCCTGATCAAATGTTGTTTCTTCTCCCCATTTAAAACACGTTGCTTTGTTGCCCCTGAGGTGAGGTGGAAATCTGGCGTGTAGGTTTATTTACAAAAAGAACACATTTGCAGACTTAAAGACATGCCTTAAAATGCAAATTACAAAGGATCGGCTGTGTGTTTTTTGCATTGATGTTACTCCACTTGTGTTAGGAGGAAATTTAGAGGAACAAACGAATGAACGTGTTTTGTGTGTATCACGACAGCTGAACATGTTTGATATTTGATCTTATATTCTCTTTGAAATCCTCTGATTAAACCCAATTAATGAGGCCCACAAAGACTAAAGCCAAACGATTCTCATTTCTCTCAATGAGGTAACTTAGTCAATTATTTCATTTTTATTAAAATGATCATACCTCCTATTTCACATAGTTACAACAGTATAAAAAACAACATTGCTAAAAAGTATTGTTTTCTGTATTTTCCAGGGGGAAAAAACATTTTTAACATATAAAATAATAATAAGATCAATTTAATAAGATAATTTTATTTTTTATACGTATTAGTTTCCTTGTTGTTAGCATAGAATTTGATAATAATCAATAAATATAATCATTTGTAAAATAAGAAAACATTTTTTATATTTTTAGCCATTGTGGTTTTCAAGTAAATTGACCTTAAGGACGTTATTTACAGAAAATAAAGCAAACATATCTCATTCTTATGTGCTTGTTCTGTTGTAAAAGTGAACTCAAAAGCACTTAAAATCTTTTGTTTCCTTCTAGTTCTCATCGCACCTGGGTCTGACTCCTTAGGATAGGATTAAGGGCCACACAGCGGGGCCCCGTGAGGAAGGGCCAACACAGAGGTAATTGAACGGAGCGTCTCTCTCTTTTTTTCTGAGTCTGGCTCTTATTCGGCGGTTCCCCCTGAGAGTGCGAAGGCTGGAGATCTGGAGCCTTTAATGAATGGAGAGTGTCATTAAAATGATAACCATTTCCTCTGAGATCATATCCAATTTAAATGCATAAGAGAAAAAGAAAAGAGAAGTACGCAGAAAATTGGTAATTGAAAAATCTTTGAGTTTTCTGCCATTCAAACTGTAAATTTAAAGCTTCTGAGGGAAGTTCTTGTTTGTAGCTATTCTGACTAGTTCCAATTACCTCTCTTTTTTACTGCTGTTTAATCCGTTCGGGAGCCCCGATGCGGAAAGCACTTACACCTTTAACCCCGACACCACGATAAATCCCTTTCCTTGCCTTCGTAGAGGAGCTGCGTTCTGTTAAACAACAAAAAAGTTTGTGTCTTCTTTCAAAAGGATTTACTGATGCAAAAATGCAAATGATTAAATGAAAACTGATATTTCAAACCTGATACGAGTGGATATGAGCAGGCGTGTAATGACAAACAATTACCAACCTTGCAGGAAATGATGGCATCAACCAGATGGTAAATTACTCCGTTCATTACAACTTGGTAACGTTGAAGTTTGAGTGTATGAGTGTATTTGTGCCCAACGGAAAACGGAGCTAATCCAGGTGGCTTCTTGGATAGTTGTCATGAGAAAAAGCTCACTGCTAGTTTCTCAAAGTTTTCAGCGTGAATGCAGCAATGACATTTTCTCCTTCTAAAGTAAAAAGCCTAAAATGTACGAGTGGAAAAAGACATTTAGTTTACAATGTTTATAAAACTCCTAATTGAAAGCCATTATGTCTTTAAACGGCACTGCGTGGCCTTCTGGGAAACGCTAATACAGACAATCTTCGAGGTCTTTGGTAACTGTCACACTGGGGGGCCGCTGCTTAATCTGACTTTATATTCTTCACAGATTAGTGTAACAAAATAATCCAATAAAACACTTCATGATTTGGACATGGTTTCATTTAGCGTGACAAGCTTTAGCGCATAATACTAAACAACTAAATTGAGTCTTTGACCTCCTTCTCCTTGGCCTTGATTGACATTATAAATCCTTTTAGCGCAACAATATAAATGTGAAAACTTTTCCACGTTTCCAGTATGTCTGCACACTGTAGTGTTTTTGTTAGAAGAGCTAAAACGTTGCTCCAATCAAATGTCTCTATTAGTTGGTCTTGGCAACAAATGCAGCCGAGATACACTTCCACACAAAGCAGCTCGCCGTGAGATCGTATCAATGGGGGGTTCTGAGTGTTTATCAAAGAAATTACTGATCATAACATCACCCACATTGCTCTCCAAAGAGATGCCAGACCCATCTTGCATATTAGTCCTTGATGAGAAAAATGCAATTAAAATGTCAACTACTTTTTATTAGAATCTGCCCGCCCTGTGGAGCTCAGCGTCCTCTAGAGTCCACTGCAGGCAGTCAAAGGATGGCACGGCAAAAGGGTTCCGTCAGAGTTTCAGCTGGAGGAAAACAGCCGATTTGGCTCATCCTCAGATAAGTTTAATCTACCACCTAACCTTCTATTCTTCACCGGCCTGTAGCGCGTCTCCCTAGAGCGGTTTACTTTAACGCTCTGAGTCTCTTGGAGCTTTGCAGAAAGGATTGTTCATGGTTTTGGTGCTGCGATGGCAAAGGCAATCACTCATTTGCTGCATGACCCACATTAGCTGAGGTGGTGAGGAGCTGCTCTGAAAATACAGGTCTGCACAGAATGGACTTTATTTTTTTACTCAACAAGGGAAATTTATTCTGTAGCATGTGAACTCTGAATGCAAATGAGTTAATATGACATGAATTGGCTTCTAGAAGTATCAGGGCAATTAAAAATGTATGATGATGATGATTATTGCATACATTAACAAAAACAACATTAACACCAAAAAACATTCCATTAAGCATTTTTACAAACAGTATATAGGATGCATATATTGTTTATATATATATATATAAGATTTGAGCAATGGTAAATGTACAGTAAAATATTTAACATGCTATGTAAAATCTGCTAGGTCTCCTGTCATTGAGCTTGTTGCTTTAAAGTCATTGCAAAAGTTTGTTTCTTTAAGTATGTCTTAAATGGCGAAATGTTTGGAACTTTTCTGAACTTGTTTGCACATGATCACTACCATTTAAAAGTTTAGGGTCAGTAAGACCCCAGATGTTCTTGAAATATATTTTCACCTGTAATGTATTCCTGTGATGAAAAAGCTCAATTTGAATCAGCCATTGTTTTCAGAATCCCATGATTTAAATTTTTAGCTCCTTAAAATGAATAAGAATTCAATAGAACAGCGTTTGTATAATTTACTGCCACTTTACTGTAACTTTTGATCAATTTAATGTATCCTTAATGAATAAAAAAATTAATAATTAAAAAACTAACACCAAAGTTTTGAATGTTATTGTATGCATATACGTTCATCTCTCCCTTTTTGTAGGGCTAGCTCTCTCTGATCCAGTCTAAAATACATTTAATTAGCCAAAGCTTAAGACAACCCATTTTGAAATATGTGGACATGCTTTTATATATGTTGACACTATGCGGTTCCTTCTTCCTCTCTTTCATATCTGTTTTAATTCTAAGTTGGATAATTACATTAATAATTTACCTAAGGAAACTTTTTACTGCATAATGACCTTTAAGAGACATGCCGTATTTGTTGTGTTACGTCTGATAACATGACACTGATGCCGCGGAAAAAAATGGAAAGAAAAAGGAGAAAGAATAGATCTTTTTAATGGAATTTAGCAATAGGTCTCTGGTGTGCTCATTAGGATGACCAGTTTGACTTATTTTACAGCCATTTGTAATTAGTATCTGCGAGAGTTATTGCCATAATCAGCCTAGCGTTGCTCCTGACTTCCTTTGTTAGCCATTAACTTTGCTGTTTTTTACTTGCTACGTGAAGGCGGCCATTCGTTAACGGCAGCAGTTGTAAAACTAATAAAACTGTACGGTTCCTAAAGGAGAGGTTTCATAATTTCATAGATATGAGATTTTTCTCAACCTCCAAAGCAGCCCTGACAAGACCGCGCTTGACCGCATGTTAGCTACGAGAGGGATATTAGTTATAAATAATTCTGAAGTCTTTGAGTAAACCGATGGTGTGTTACAACTAACAGTAAATAACGATACAATGGCTTGTATTACGCACTTATTTGCTATTGCCATACATCAGCTAACAGGTGTGGGCGGAGCCTCCCATTCTTAGCTGGTCACATGACCCATAAATCACAGTGCAGTAAGAACCAGTCGAGCTCTGAGCTGTGTTTCAGAATAGTGATGAAGATCTGTGACCCAGGGGCTTTAGTATATCATTCACCATCAGTCTTTGAGTTCAGGCCAATCTCTCCCTTCTCCTGCACTGGGTTTTATTTCTTGCGCCTTTAGTGCCCAGCTAATGGCTTATTTATTACTTCCATACTTTATAAAGAGGATCCTGTGTGGCCTAATTAAGGGCCGGCCTTCTTTGGAATTCTATGATAATTATGAGGCTTCGTTGTTTTAATATTAGTCCTTGCCAGGCTGGAACTCTCATACGTTCTCACTGTTCCCGGAGGGGATTTTTTTATGGCCGCTTTCACTAAGGGCAGACTGATGGATCTCGGGCAGAGCGGCAGTGAATGTTTATACGGCTGCAGTGAAAGTTGAGTCATCTCAAATCTCCTGTTTCAAAAGTCCTTCAACAATCTGCTTGAGCTGAAATATATATGAGTGCGCCGCTCGCCACGAGCTACCTCACATAGTTACCGGAGAAGCAGCTTCAACGACGGTGCTTTCGCTGAGAGTTTGGGCTGCTGTGTAAACATGCGCAATGACCCATGAAAGCTCTCATGGGACACAGCACTGTATGGAATATTTTCTCTATAGAAACAGCCGGTCATGCATATGTATGGGCTGTTGCAACATAGATGCATATCGCTACCATTTTCCATATAGGCCTATGTAGTTTATCACGGTGAAATCATGAGTTAGATATATTTTTAACAGAATAAACAGTGCAGCCATGATATGACCAGGTGAACACTAAGATCATAGATTTTTAAGATAATTGGTGATTGTGGAGTTTTTAATTCACGGTGACACATTTGGCAGACACTTTGCATTGCAAGGTATGTATTTTATCAGTTCATGCATTCCCTGGGAATCCTGCAGATGGTCTACTTTCAATCACTGGATTTTCCACACAAACACACTTATATTTTGTCTGTCACCAACATTCACAAATGCTTTTACCCAGAAAGGCACCTGTAACAGTGTCAGATAGATAAATAGTAATGGATGGAGAAAGAGATGATGCTTGGAGAGAATGCTGGTTTAGAGTACAGTTTATAGTTTGATGATTTTTGAGCAATTATCATCTATGGCTGGCCTTGGCAGAGCAGTGCGTTTGTGTGGGTGTTTAGTACAGGTTACAGAAGAAATCCCATTCATTTTCCACAGAGAAATTTATATACACTACCGTTCAAAAGTTTTCAAAAGTAAGATATTTAATGGTTTTATGATATGATTATGAATAAATGATATATTAATTACAAAAATTATATGAATAAATGACTTTTTAAAATATATTCACAC
Organism: Enteromius afrohamiltoni; assembly: GCA_034779775.1. Lineage (NCBI taxonomy): Eukaryota > Metazoa > Chordata > Actinopteri > Cypriniformes > Cyprinidae > Enteromius > Enteromius afrohamiltoni. The sequence continues at coordinate 7,919,180 of JAUYWG010000048.1, forward strand.
AGAAAAAAGTTCCTTTAAATTGAAATAATATTTCACAATATTAAAAAACAATTAAATTAAATAAATAAAAAAAACAATTAAATTAAATTAAATTAAATATCTGCCTGAAATATTTGCTCCAGACAGCATGACCCTATTGACCAAAAAACTTACTCATAACTAATTATTGACATATTATCTGAAATCTTGAGAAAATGAGTGGGGAAAATACTTCCGCTGAAAAAGTGGGCTGTCCCCTCTAAGCTTTATTTTTGCTTTTCCTTATGTGAACCTCTTTGAAAGCCAGCAATAATACATAAAAAATGTTAAATATTGTGACTGAAATCTAAGAAACTGCTTGAGTGTTCAAGAAAGACGTCTCAAATCTCCCCAAGAAACTGCCTGAAATATTTGCTCCAGACAGCATGATCCTATAGACCAAAAAACTTGCAGCGGACATGCAGCAATGATCCAGCCAGCACCTGAAGTGAGCGAATGCAGGTTTGAAACATGTGTGAGAGAATGTGTTCTGCAGCTGCAGCACTGATTGCTGATCATCTGTTCATTTCATCACCTTGTATTAACTAAATAAGTCTGACATCTGTAGAAAGGCCTGGATTAGAATCATCATCAGACTTTCTTTACGATCTGCTGTTGTAGTTATCCTCTGCGTGCCTTTGGGTGCTCTGACAGTCCATTGTCTCTCCAAGAAAAGTCTCATGGTCCGCTGTAAATCTGCCATAGAACGAGAAGATCTCCTACGCGGATGCCGCCGCGGCCTTGCTGGCCAAATCCCTGACTTGGCCGGCGCTGTTTGCTTTTTTGGCAGGTGTCTGTAGCTCACGTCTGCTGATTCCATCAGAGGTATTAGTTACTTTACCTCCACCCCTCCACCTCCTCCCTCTCTTCTCATTAAGCATGCAGAATCCATTTGTTTAGCGAGCAGCGGAGGGAGTGACTGTGAGCACACCCAGGCAGCAGATTGATTTATTAACTCTGATTTGTACCTGGGAGATGATCACAGTGTCTCTGCTGTTTGAATTTCAATGGGGAAGGGCTTCCCTGCTCATCCAGAATCTTCTAAAGAACTTTTCCTCACCGGTTTTGCTTCAAGATCCGGATTTTACTGAATTTAATTTTAATACTTTTTCAGTTACATTTACTGTCAAAATGTGGTATGGCAACTTGGTCTTATATATTTAAGTGTTCCTGCATGTAAGTGTGCTGTGTTACCTTATATCATTTTACTCAAACTATTTCTCTGATTTGTACTTTAAAATCACACTCAAAGATGAAAGTCGATCATGGAGTTTTAATAAAACAAACTTACATAGTATTTTTTATTTCAGTTTCCATGGCAATATTTAAAACTTTATTTTATAGTTTTTTTTTAAAATTCTATTTAAGTTTTACTTCAATTGCCAAAAATGATATTAACAGACATTTTATAAAAACACTGTATTTTATAAAATCACTGTAAAGGTGTTATTAAATGTGTTCATTAAAAAATATATATATTTTAAGGTTTTTGAGAATGAGTATGATTTGTATGAATAGTATGAATGAGTACTCATGAGATTTATTAGGCGTACAGCCTTTGACAAAACAGTGTTATGAGAATGTTTTTCTTTCCTTATAAAGGTGAAAAGCTTGTTGATTTTTGCTCTCCTAATATGATTTTGTCTGCAACGAAAGACAAAATCAAGTACTGCATGTTTGCAACTTCTTAAAGACACATGTTGAAAATATATTTATTGTATAAATAATTAGTTTGGCTTTATCTTATGCCCCAGATGTCTGGAGCAATTCTATCTGGTCTCAGATAATGGTTTATGATGATTCTGCATATTTTTGTTCTTCAGGGGTTGGCGTTATTGGGAAGCACTCGCTCCCTGCCTCCATTTCCTGTCCCGTTTAATCGCTTCCAGGTGAGAGGTGTTCCTTCGACCTCTTCTGGGAATGCTTATTAAAACTGTTTTCCTACTGATACCGTGGGTTTGATATTTACCAGATTTGACAAAGTAAAGATCTCATGTTTGGCATAATATTACAAGGGAAACATAAGTGAATTATTTGGCCTGAATGGCTGGAAATATAACATTGTTAAAGCGCAGGCTTGAAACTCAATCCTCGGTCCCACACCACATTTGGTTTTCATTCTTTTTCTCGAAAATTTAACAATAGCACCCAGGGATTAAGTCATGAGGCAGGTCGCAGCCAAACCAAACATCCTGCCTCCTACAGAATAATGAAGACAGATGAAAAAAGGAAACAGGTGTAAAGTGTACTTTTTTCTTTATGTTTTCTCAAGGAGGCGTTTTACGCCGAGGTTGTCTTCGAATGAAGTGAAGCCTGTCTAAAAAAGAAAAAAACACACAGCAAAACAAAACAAGGGATGTTATTCTTCTGTCAACACAAACAGGGTTCCTGGGACGCGAGCTCTCTGGGATGTTGCAGGAGTGATGGGGCTTTCTCCAGCTCGCCTCTTAGCCACTAGGATAGAGTTTCCCGCCAAGGGGGGGTGTGACAGCACTTCTACGACCAGATCTCGCAACCGCATCCAGCGACACTTCGTCTCGGTGACCCGGTCACACTCTCCACACACCCCTCTCGCTTTAGGGCCACACAAGGTCCGATTGGCAACGGAAATGATAATATTTCTTCAGCTGATACCACGAGTGCTTTCAATATGGAGCAATCGTGGTGAGAGAATGAGGTGTGGTTTTAGGTGGAGGTGATGACAGGAAGGAGGGACTAACCGGGAAGAAAAACCTCTGCGGTCACACACTTTTTCTAATCCTTGCAATTAAAGCGAGAGTTTCTCCAGCTACAAACTGATTTGGTTTATTCTGACAGGTGATTTTTGCCTCCTCCTAGGCTGTGAAAGACAAGCATCTTTAAAGCAGTTTTCATCGAGAGCCATCCGGTAACACTTGTCATACTCAATGACAGGTGGAGGAAAAGCAAGTAAAAAGTGTTCAGCTATGCTTGTCTCACTTCATAACCAAACGCACATCAAACAACGTCAATTCCTTTTACTTTAGATCACCATATGACCCATCGATGTCACTGGGATCTTTCCCGTTCCTGCTCTGTATGGAATTTGCTAGTAGCTCTAACAGACATTTAATCGTAGCTCACGATCAAAACTGAGATTGGCTTTGACAAGAATGATGGATCACTTCTCAATAACTCACACCTGCATTTGCTTGTGCCACACTGTAACACAATTGTCAAATCAGGAGGGAACTGCAACCTACAGCGGGAGATACTCCTGAATATGTGCTCCGTCGGTCTGTAGTGCAACACATGGTTTTGATGGGCCGATGTGATATTTCCAGAGCTCCTTCAGTGATTGTGGATTCCCTGGCTGGAGGTGAACTTTTGCACGGGTGATTTATGCACCTTCTGAACTGTGCAGAGTTGGTGGAGGGCTCCTATGTCATCGTAGCCTGAGGCCTCAGGCACTTCCTGTTTAAGGTGACTTACAGTTCTCTGTCAGTCCTCTGGGCCCATTTTATTGCCGCCCAGTCCCTCGCAGAAGCAGCACCGTGCTTGGGCTGTCACTATGACATCATCAGCACACAGGAAGTGTGCTCATTCCTTACTGACATTTACACAGATGCACTTAAGAAATGATATCAAGTTCTCTGACTCACCCACACACCTGAAAAGATAGTCTTTGAGATTTGAGACTGAGTCTCTGGATCTTTATTATTTGTAGATATTATTAGCATTTTAAGTGAACAACAATTATTTAAAAATGAAAAAGCGGGCATTTCCTCAGCGGGCATTCAAACTTATGTTTTATTGTGAATATAAGATAGAGCTGAAGAATGAATGCTTTGATGTTTTTTCTTTGAAATAACTGTGTTTCTTCTTCTTATCCGTTTCATGTTTGTTAGGGTTGTATGTTGCATGTAATATTGTTGTATTAATGTTTATAGCATATTTCAGTTTAAAGAGGCTCACCTCACCATGATGTGTTTAGTGTTTCTGTGGATGACACTGAGCTCCTTCTATTCTGTATATGTTCATATTTAAAACCTTATCAGTGTATTCAACGGTACAAAACAGATTTCAGTACATTAATAGGTTACTTTTTACGCTTTACATGTTACCCTTGGGAGATATTATCAGGAGACATGGTGTTAGCTTTCACTGTTGATGCACATGCTGATAATACTTAGCTATATATTTCTTCTAAGCCAGGTGAAAGACACCAAATTGAAACGAAATGCATAGCTGATATAAAAAATTGGATGACAAGTAGCTTCTTACTGTTAAATTCTGACAAAACAGAGATGTTAATTATCGGACCTAAAAACCCTAATCGGACCTAAAAGATCGTCTCTGCATTTGATAAATAAACAGTTTAATCTCGTCATTATACTGTACATTACCATCACTCTGTTTTCCTATTTGATAATGTTCAGTGCTTTGCTACAATCTGTATTGTTAAAAGTGCTATATAAATAAAAGGGATTGATTGATTGATTAGTTAGCATGTTAACATTGTATCAGTTAATCAAATTACGGTATTTAATCGTCATTTTAACTTAAAACTGTAAAACCTAATTTTGTTACTGTATTTTTTGCAGTTGATTTCCGGGAAACCACATCTGCTGCTTTTTATACCATAAATTTGACACAATTTTTGTACAGTGTACACTATGGTTTAATACGGTAAAAAAATAAGTTTTCAATGAAGCAGTTTAGCGTTCCTTTGTTAGCTCTAAAGTGAACTTTTCAAATTTGTAACATTTTTAAACTGTCAACTTGAGATTTAATTTAATAGCGGAAGGAAGTAGTTCTGCACTAGAGTTTTTAAAGACTGTTCATTGTTGTCTCTTTTTTATTAACACTTGTGCCTTTAAACACAACACTGCTTTTTTATTCCATTGAAGTAAGACAGGATGGTGAGTTAAATGATTTTTGTTGAATGAGGACTTTTCATTTTTGAGTGATCTTATTCTTCAGGATCATGAAAACCTCAGTCAAACGTCTCCAAACTTTTGTAGTGCATGTACTTTGAGCAAAGAGGTGCACTTCTCAAACTAAATAAATAAGACAATGAACTGCCAGAAGAACTTTTCCCCATTGGAAATTCATTTTAAAGAACTTTACATACTATTTCCTCTCTGGTTGCCATCCACTAAACAAAGAAACTAAACACAGTCAGGCCAATGTCTCCTACTCCCTTACCACAATCTTTCCTAGCAAATATCACTTTCATCTAAGGCCCCTTTTTTCTTCTGAAATATACATCAACCAACAACACGAAACATGAAATACTGAGACTTCCTATAAATGTGCTGGTTTCTTTAAGCTTTGACAATCCAGCTGTAATCGTTCTCCTTATATAGTCGACGTCCATCGTTCTACTGCGGTTTGTTAGTGAAGGTATTGAAAGTGTGGGTCTGTTACCGGCTGATGTATTGATGGCAGTCTAACACAGAAAACTCTCCATGGGAAAACTCAGACACTGATAGACACTGATAGCAGCCTTGCATCCATGAAGAAAGACACTCTCCCACTCACACAGACAAGTGGATATTCATTGAGCAACAATCGGAGGGTCATGGTTCTGCTCATTCAGGGATGTGGAGTCTGGAATCGGCGTGTGTCTGGTCTCATGGACTGAGAGATAGACAGAGCTCTGATACTCCCACACGTTTTGAAGATAACAGGCAGATTTCCTGTTCATGAGCTGAAGCTTTGATACAGGCTCTGCTGCCCAACGCCATCAAAGGCTCTGTGAAGACTTCAAATGACCTGCTGACGCTTTACTGTAAATGTGCAAAATAACATTGTGTAAGCATGTTCACATCAATGTATCCGTTATTAAAACCCATCAATACTGAACATCCATTTAGTGCCACATGATGAATATATTTTCACTGCAAAAAGGCTTTTCTAGCTTTTTTTTTTGGTCTTGTTTGAAGCCAAAATATCTAAAAATTCTTAAATCAAGAAAGATCGTCTAGACAAGAAAAAGTTATTGTCTTGTTTTACAAAAAAAAAAGTCAAAATTACATGACTTTATGCTTAAAACATATTTATTATTTATATTGTTTTATTTTTACATTTTTCTTGATTTAAGACATTTTTCACTAGACAAAAAAAATCTAACATTTTAGCATTGTTCTCAGAAAAACAAATGCTTTACCAATTTCTTTTTACCCATTTTCTTTTTTAAATTGTATTTATTTTGATTTGCTGTTTTCTCTGTAATATCTCCTTCATTTATTCATATATATATTTCTGCAAATGTGATTTTTTAAATTTACTATATAATTTTTTAATTAGAAATTAGTAAAAAGTTTTTTTTCCCAATTAGTATCTTTTGGGGGGGGGGTATTAAAGATTTCAAATAAAAAAAAAAAACTCGCTCTAAATGTTATATATAAACAGAAATCTTCCTTTTTACTATGTTCATTAATAAAAATTGTCAACTGAGCAATATGAGAGACTGTCAAAAGCTAGAGGTAATCAAAAGGCCACCAGTCTCAGATATTTCCCCTTCCTTAAATGTTTCTTTTGACATGAGCACAAATCACGCTCAGGAAAATTACTGCACTGGAGTGATTTCAGGAATGATTGATTCTGATCTGCATGGGTCACTGTGTCTTTACGCAGGTTCAGCGCATTGGGTTTGAGGGCCAAAACTCTAAAAAATTGAATGTGGTCTTTGGATAAGGTTTCAAAAATATATCCCATCAACTGAGCAGTGCTGGCAGGCGGAGCAGACCAAAAGGTCAAAACCTTGGAAGGATGAGCCTCGCTGTGAAGTTTGGAGCGGAGCTGGAGATTTCTGGCCTGAGATGGCTTGCCCCATGCTGAGAAGCACAGCATAAAAAGTGACTTTTATAACTCGATGGACTGTTGATGTTTTAAAACATTGTGAAAGTGAAAAAGAGACAGAGCTTTTACACAATAAAGACTCTTGACAAAATATTTTCAAGCCAAATGTAATCTTTATTTTCTGTTTCTGTACAAAAAACACGGGATCACAGGAAAAAAACTGAATTAAAAACGAAGGAAAACATGCATTTATTTACAGCATGGTCAGAGAGAAAAAAAGGAAAGTAGAATACATCTCCCTATCTGAATTCTAGAGACATTAATTACACATTGTGCTTTGATATATTTTGATATAATATTTCATATTTCACAAAGATGCAGTACCTTTCTCCATTTCACCTCGTGTTTAACATTTCCAAAGAAAACAGGTTTTGAAAAAGAAAGCAGAAGCCAGCTCTCTACATCTATGACAAAAAAAAACCTTTCACAAGCTATTAGGAAACTGAATGCATGGATGAAATGGATGGACGTGTGTGTGTGTGTGTGTGTGTGCGTTTCCCACCAAGCTGGATCTCTGAGATGTTTTCAAGTGAACTTTGAGATTGAATTCAGCTGTTTTAATATAATAGGGCACTCTCAAATTGTATTTTCTTTACCCCATTTATGTCTAAACCCCAAAAGGACGAATGTGAAGTAATTAGGTCACCTGTGAAATTAAAAGAGGTCTTCAGAAACCATAATTTCTTTCACATTTCATCTTAGCGAACACACCTTCACTCTCTTCAGGAAAATGGAGAAAAATCATGACTGGAAGATTAAAATTACATTGCTTCCAAGTGGTCAATCTGTGATATTTAATCACAAACAGAAACAAAAGCAAACATGACTCCTTCGTGAAGATGACAACCTGCAATACAATGATTACCAAAGTCATATTTCCACAATAATTTTCCATACTAGGAACTAAAACATTAACGTTTCGTAAGTATTTAAATGCATCATATCAGACACTTTTTGATTCGCGATTGGAGGAGCACATCCTATTTTAAGGCATCATTATATATCCTTCCGTTATTTAATTTCACAGCTAATCCACCGAAATGTGGATTGCGAGTTGCATGTAAATACAAATTGCATAACTTGTGCATATGTGTGCAACAGCTAACAATATCACCAGCAACACTGACGCCAATGAATGGTTCCACGTCAAAATGTGCTCCGTTTCAACAGGTTTGGACCTCTCTGATGCGATCCGTTTCTGGACATGTGATACATTAAACACAGGGCATATTCATCAGCACATTAGATAGAAATTTAGACTTTTTACCAGTCGAAACAACTCATATCTAATTTAAAATAAGCCTCAACAAGGACAGAGAAGTATTATGGAAACATTTTAGAAACATTAACAAAATCACATGATGAACGATTAGCCGTTTCACTTTATCATGACCAAAGCAAAGAGTAATCGATTCAAAAAATCATCTGAAAACATACTGGTGCATATTTGTATAGGTTTTCAATTTTTTTTGTTCTTTTTTTATTATTATTATTTTCATCTGCTTGCTAACATACATAGCTTTTGTAAGTGCCCCAACAAAAATAGTGCATTAGGAAATAACTATGATCATACACGTTTCACAAGAACACACGGGACAAGAGGAGGGAACAAGAACACAAATGCTTTTTGCAAAAAGAAAACATTAAATATACGATTAAAAAAAAATGTTTTTGTTTCTTTTTTGTCTTTTGTACAAAAGTGGTGGAGCTTTGCACCCTGCTTTCAAAAAACAGGCATCCTGGTCATGTCCAGACCTTTTTTTTTTTGTTATTGTCATTTTTGTTTTTACAAAAAAAGTGTAATCCCTTTTATTTTTCACTCTTTTTACAATATCTAAAAGGTATTAAGACATCAAATGTGTTGACATAGATATTTGATACTATTATTCAGGCCTAACTCACCAAAGAAATCCCGAACCAAACTTTATAAATACATACAAAAAAGCACAATAAGAAGTTCAACAATAAATCTGGTACCTAAATGTGATTAAAACTGCAGAATGCATTCCTGGCTTAAATCTACCTATCCACACACCTGGAACTATACTGGAACTACAGAAACAGTATGAGAAAAATGACCGACATCCATCATCATCATTATCCTGATGATTGCTAAATATCACGCTCTTCAGTCTGGGATCGTTTCGTGTTCTCATTTGATGATTTAAAACAAAAAAAAAACGAAAGGAAATAAAATCAGCTTGATGTTGAAAACCAAAGACGCTGCATTTCGTAATTAAGAATGAATGGTTTCCGAATGGCGTTTTGAGCCGTCACAGTCCCATCTGGTTGAGCGTCTCTCTTCTCACAGTGGAAACAGGTGAGACATACAGTATGAAACGGACATTCTACAGACAACATCAGCCATGCAAAGAAGCCACTACGTCCGTGGACGTTTAAAACCTCGGCTTCTCGTTCACATTGCGATAATATCCAGCTTTTATGCTTCCTGTTCAAAATGCCATCCGGTATGGCGAGTCTCCAAGGATGAAGTCATAGAGGGTAAAACAAACACATCTATTGACATTTCAGGACATGGGACATTTTCAGGCCAGGTACACTTTTCTTTTTTTCTTTTTTTTTTCTTTTAGGGATCCAGGTGTAGATGTTCTTTTCGGGCAGCTCCTCGTAGGACTGGTGATGTTCGATAAGAGAGTGTCAAACAGATTTGGTGAGCCAGTGAGTTTGTTGTGGGCTCAATGAATCCTTAGAGAACAATCGGGTTCCTCTTCACATGGGAGGGACAATCAGACCGGCCATAGCTGCAAGAGACAACAAGAGGTCAGTCCACAACAAATAAGAGGGTTCAAATAACACATGATCTATTTGAACCATTGAACGACTGGTTTATGGTTATTATAGGTCAAAACTGCAGCTCATCTCTGGTCAATATCAAGTCTGGATGGAGGAATATTTATAGCAAATAGCTGTTGTTAAGCAAACACTTGTACAGTTTAGTGCTTTAAACTTGAGTTTCCTTCTAAAGACAAATCTTCAGTCAGAATTGTAACATCTTGAAACGTTTCACAACATGCAGGTAAATGATCATATTTTATGAATAGGTTTGACTCCACGCAAATCGGGACATTTTTTTCCCCCAAAATATGACCACCTGTGTGCAAATCAAAAGCAATTTTATTTATTCAAATGTAAAAAAAAAAATTGTAAAATAAAACAAATATGTATATAATTTAAAAAATATAATTGTCCTTCAGAAATAATTTTAATATACCGATTTGCTGATATGCTCCTCAAAAAACATTACTTATTTAGTATTATTTTTGTTAAAACTGAGATTTATTTTTTTTCTTTCAAGTTTTTGACTTGAAAAAAATCTGAGTTAATTTTGATACTATTTTACACTTATGTGCCCCAACAGACATCACCACCAGTATGAAAAAAACCAAGCATTTTCACTATTTTTTTTTTTTTATTAATTTGTTGTTGTAAAAGCAACCAATCTTGTAAGTAGAAAGTTATGGATCAACTTTGTCCTCAAAAATGTAGTGCCCTTTTTTGTGACTCATTCTAAAACAGGGTCTTGTTTCCTGATTGGCTCAGAGGCAGGAGAGGGGTGGGGTGCTCACCCTGTAGACTGCTCCCATTGGTGCTGGTGCAGGTGGGGGGCGGGGAGGTCTGTGGCCGGACGACAGGCGCGAAGGCGCTCTTCTGTTTGACTGCAGAGATCATATGGACAGGAGAGAATGAGAAAGGGCCCGCAGACAGAGAGATGGAAGTAGGGATGCATGAAGAAGAGGAGGAAGAGGAGGCATGAGGCTCCAATAGAGGACTGGAGGGGGTGACTGAAACAGACACACACACACAGAGAAACACACCCGCACACACACAAAGATGAGAGTTATGAGGTGGGTCATGCCGATTGTTAGAGGGTTAATTGAAGGGGAAGGGCTATGGCAGAGTGAGGCATTATGGGAATGAAACCGTGTTCTACCAGCATGGCAAAGTTGATCCATAACTTGGAACTCTTCAGGAGGATTTATGTCAATATAGTCCACATTTAAATGCCAAATCACACTTTTGCAGAAGCATAAACATAAAAAAAAAATTTCTTGTATTGACACACGTATGTGCAAAGCATGCCAGAAGATGATATTATCAGGAAATCTAATATGCGGTCATCTGCATGCTTTGAGAGAGAGAGACAGGTAATAAAAACCACAGTACGCTAGCCAACAATCTTGGCACTGAATCTTGAGCAGAAAGCTTGAGCTTTCTCACCAAATTGGAGCAAAACCCACAATAAATTTTCTTCAATGAAATTCCAATTGAAAATTCTTGCCAACTTGTTTCCCATTTTTATAATGAATGGAAAGCAAACCTGCCATGAAACAGCTTTGCACAAAGTTCGGCCTGCCAAACAAGTGCCAATCACACAAAATACAGCTGCTGTATATCCAATATATGAACATTCTTGGGTAAATAAACCTCATTTGTAATTGTCAGGCCTCCAGCATTGTGATCCCCCCCCCCAAATAACAGTAGCAGCAGACGTATCTACAGGAAACTGCAGACAGAAAGCTCACTATCCTGAGCGCAGCAAGAAAGCTAGCATGTGACGGAGTGAGATGCATGGAGGAGTCGTTAAAGTGTTAGACATGAAAGGAGATGAAAAAATATGAGTGTTTGTGGAGTTAGTTCGGATGGAGACGTTCACAGTGCATGGAACAGCAGACAGACAATAACCTTTTCCTCAAAAAACACGAATAGACAAACAAACAACCTTAGTATATCAGATTAGCATTAAGACGGTGACCGGACTGTGACCAAATATGGCTGTTGTGTTCGCGAAATCACAAAATGCAAGCTTTTTAGATTCACAGTAGTTGAATTTAGCTGGTTAAATCCAACAAATCAGAATCCAAAACATGCAGTGAAGAGTTAACAACCCTGCTGAAATGACTAGCATGTATACATACTGTAGTAGCTGATGAATCAGTTTACAAATGTTCTTTATTGGCATCAATGTTTTCGTGAAAAGGCTCTTTATAGTGGGAAAATATTCTTTAGATGACTCAAATGTTCTTCACACTAAGAAAACAACTGTTCCATCCAAAATAAGGTTCCGAAAGGGGTTTTTCACAGTGGTGCTGTAGAAGAAACCATTTTTGGTTCCCCAAATGACCATTTCCTAAAAGAACCATGTTTTTCTAAGTGTGAACAACATTTTAATCTAAAGAAGAACACTAAGATCTATAAGAACACAAGTTTCCATGGATATTAAAGGTTCTTCATGGAACCACTGGCAATGAAAAACCTTTATTATAAGAGTCCAGAGAAACCAATTCTGGTTCCCCAAAGAACCAGTTCTTTAATAGCATATATGGCATTGCTGTAAAAACTCCCTTAGTTAGTAAAAGTTTGAGACTAGCTGAGAGTAAAAAGAATTGCTGGTCAAACTAGCCAAGAAGCCCAATATGCTGGTCTTTTCAGCAGAAATGTCAGATCTGTTAGCTGATCAACAGAACACTCACTTGCGTAAGGAGAGTTTGCAGCCGATCCATTGAGGAAACTCGGGGATCCAGGGACACCCAGGTTAGTCATCCCGGCGGCTCCGTATCCGTTCATGGTGGAGGTGATGGTGTTGTAGTTGGACTGCTGGGGTGTGGAGCTCGGCACGTACCCGCGAGGAGACACGCTGTTCGAGTTACGAGAGTAACCTGGAATGTAAGAGATGGCGACAGGTTAAAAAGGAAACTCTTGTAGAGAGTAAAGTTTATAGTGAAACCATGTTAGCGAAGGGATTTATTATGAGTTTGCTTATTAAGACGCTTGATGTGATTTGTAGATGTTGCGGTTGGACTAATGTGTGTCTATGACATGCTGGGTTTGTGTTTCTCGTGGGTGGGATCCCTTGGTAAGTGTGAGAACATTTTAAAGATGTCCTGATGCTGTTCAGAAAGCACTCTGTACAGCAGTCAAACAAAACTTTGTCTATGTTCCCATAAGCAGTGTGTGTGTATTTGGACTCTATTTGCCTGCCAGACAATAAGATAGACAGAACATGAGCCATACAACAAAACATGGATATCACTTGAGAGTTGACTTAAGCCAATAAGAAACAACGTTAGCAACCACCAAAAACACCCCAGCAATAACCCTGCATAACAATGGCCTGTTAGTCATCACAACATACTTTCATGGTGGTTTTAACGAGACGTTTTTTAAAGGAAACATCATATTCTTGTTTTTCCTTTTCTTTTTTTTCTCCTGTACAATTCACCGTCAGCCAACACTAAACAGGAAGTGAAGAGAGAGAGAGCTTTGAATACCACTTGACATCCATCTATGTCCACTTTCTGGGACTTAAGCCTAATTCTCATGTCAAAGACTTGAGAAAAAAGGGAGAGAGAGGAAGAGGAAGAAGGGAAAATATGAATTTAGAAGAACAAAAAAAAACCAAATACAATAAAATAAAATGATAAATAAATAAAACAAGCAATATATATATTAAATTTTTAAAAATAAATTTATTTAATTTATTCCTGTGTTAGCAAAGACAAATAAATTAATGGCCATTTATCAATACTAAACTACAAAGAAGCAGCAATTATTGCAATATAATAATTTTGTAACAATGTAAATGTCCTTTTATATATATATATAAAGCTCTATAGTAAAAAACATTCAGCAACATTCAGACTATAAAAAATACGTATTTTTGACTAACTGACAAAATCAGCATCCTCTTTAACATGTCAGATTCACATGAGCGGCAATATAACTGCCATTATAACCTGCAAAACTCAGTCGTTAGCAAAGTCGATGCTGGTTAATCCGAGACCTTCCCTAAATACACTGTGCTCCTATGTGGTTTGATAAGCTGCAGGAAAGAGGTAGTGTTTTCTGTAAATCAGTTTGCAACTTAATTAGAACTTGAAACAATAATTAGTTTGATGGATGAACGAGCGGAGCAGCAGGCTAACCAAATTAAATCCTGCTGAAGTTTCACTGCATACAAGCATAAAGTATGAAATGCAATATTTTTATAATGGCTAACGGCCCTTTCCCATGACCTCATGGATTCCTGTAGGTGTTCCTTTCCTGCTTGAATGAGGAAAACAGACGAGAGGAAAACGGGATGAGTGCTAGCAGGAGAGAAAGCAGAGGGTGTCAAGGGAGAGAGAGTTCCTGTGTCTTCCTGTGTCTCTCTCTCTCTCTCTCTCTCTCTCTCTCTGATATAAGGAGAGCGATCTGTTCATCTCACATCCATTCCCACTTCCTGTCTGTGAGTGTCAGAACTGGTGGGTGAAGAGAAACATGGCCTGACACTGAGCTATTGAAAACACACTTGTGCATGGAAATGTTCACGCACAGGGCATGAGATACACACATGCAAAAAGGAAATAGCATTTGTGTTTAGTAGCGCTAATGGTGTGGAAATTGCATAAATTTACATATTTTAGCTGCATTTTAAGCAACTTTAAGAATACAAGGTGTACATTTTATGTCAAATAAATCAGCCCATGTTACAATGTTATTAAAGTAATGTTTTTGAGTATATATATTTTAAAATAATCAAAGTTATTCCTGTAATGCAAATGTTCAACATTATTACTCTAGTATTCAGTTTTCACATTATACTTTATACCATTCTAGTATTCTGATTTGGTCCTCAAGAGATATTTTTGTGGAAACTGTGATTATTATTTCAGTATTCTATGATGAACAGAAAAAAACAGTACTTCTTTAAGTTTTTTTGTAACGTTTCATTGTTGCTTAAATGCTTTATGATGTTTCCTACTTTAAAAGTCAGCTAATCAATGCTAAATGTTTGTCAGCTTTTAGAATTGTAAACCCTTGCATTTTATTATGCCCATATTCCAAAATGTGTGCAAGCTGCGCTCATAAACTGCGTTTGCCTTTGCAAATAAGGTGTTTCATTCTTGTAGCGCTGTCATCCTGAGTCTCTCAGCTCGTTCACAGCCTGTGCCGCTCACACTTCTCTCAGGAGTGACAGGGAGTGTGTACACACACAGACACACTCTGATGAATGTGTCGTTTCTATGGGCAGGTGAGTGTGAGTGGCAGTTTTGAGCGCTGTAGGTGACAGGCCTGCCAAAACACAGCCATGCGATCGTCATGTACAGTGCTGCTGGTCCAGGGCTGCGGGTGGGTGTGAAGCTCACAAACGACAGATGAACAGATTCAGACAAGGACTGACAGACCGTGTGACTGAATTTAAGTGTTGAGCTTGTTGGGTAGCTTCGAGTTTGTGAAGTCATGTCTCAATCAAACCCAGTCAAACAGTTTGTAGGGCTGTCAGCGCAACATGTTAGTGTAATAAAAATATTAACACAATTAATTGTGCTCCTTGATCTGCATGTAAATGAAGTGCCGCTTTTAATTTGAGTCTTGATTGTAAAATTGTTTGCGGTGATAAGCTCCGTGTTCAGTGATATAAAACAAACAATATGCTGACTTTCAATTATTGATATATGCAGCAAATTCTTTAACTACTTGACAGCCGTACGTGTGTGTGTATGAATGTGTGATTTGGGATTCACAGCACACACTGACCTTGGTCTCCCTGTGAGGCCTCAGAGATGTTGACGGCGAGCTGGCTGCTGAAAGAGTTAACTCCCATCATGCCCGAGTGAGCACCGGAGCCCGTCAGCGAGGGCAACTGGTTATGGCTCCGTGGCACACTGTACAGCGCCTCCGTCAGGTCTGCAGCACGCTTTAAAATAATCTCCTGGCCAATTCAGAGAACAGAGAGAAAGACAGAGAGAGAGAGAGAGAGAGAAAGGTGTTAAAATGATACACAGTGCTTCTTATCAAGTTCTGATTCAAGATATTACATTACATAAAAAAAAGTAACTGAAAGATCATTATTGTAATCTTATTTATTTATTTATAATAAGCATACAATTGTCTTATTTATCATATATATATA
>JAUYWG010000048.1:7937735-7947992 GCA_034779775.1 Enteromius afrohamiltoni
CACACACACACACACACATTAGAAATATTGCACTAATTCTACATTCTGCATGTTGAAATACAAGCTCTGATGCAGCTAAATTTGTTTGTGATATTTGCAATCCTCAAGTATTGTATCGGATACAAAAAAGAAAACAGTATTTATTGACAGATCAGTACATTTCAAAGGTGTAAAATAAAGGAAAATAAACTAAATAACTAAATAAACTAAAAAATAAAAGCTATACGATGCTGGTGTTCCCAGCATGCACCAGGACATGAAAAATTAATAAGTATTGTATTTTCACTGTTTACCAGTTTTATTTACACCAGTGTTAGTTTACTTTACTAAACTGTCGGTATATATAAATAATATAATAACATTTGAAACTAAATAAGACACACTTTAAATACATAGTAAAATAATTTAATGATAATAATTACAATTACAATTACAAAAATAAAGTAAATCTCACTTTTCAGTGTACAGTTGTTAAAAAAACTCATTATATAATAAAAGTCATTTTGGGAAAATAAATACAATTTTTCACCTTTCAGTGTAATTGTTTCAAATTAAGCTACAGACTTTCTAAAAAAGTGTGAAAAATAATTTTAAACTACATTCAACATACTTTAAATAATAAATAAATAAGTAAAAAATTAAGTACATCTTATTTCATGTGCACTGTTGTTATAGCTAAACTACTGTAAAATGATTATCAAGATTTCAGAATAAGTAATAACATAAATAATAGTAAAACAAGTTAAATATATTATTTAGTATATATTTTTTTAAAATGTAAAAATAATTGTATAATATAAATTAAAAGCTATTTTATTAATAATATAAAGAATAATTTAAACTAACCCTAAAATAAAGCTTTTATTCTAGAACTTTATTTTACATACTTTTTATTTAAAATTTTTAGAACTGAATAGAAACATTATTTAATCTCTTCACAAGCATTCTGAAGATACAAAAGAAAATAATTTGTTTATGGCCACTTTTAGACATTTTGATCCCTAAAACTGTATCTAGGTCACAAACAGACACACAAATGGAACTACAGTTACACACACAAATATACTGTAATACATGCAGAAATACAGAGCTCATGCTGGAACATTAGCTCTCAGGTTTCCCACATCTATGTCATGCAAACATGAGCAGAGCCTGCATCTGTGAAGTGCAGCTCCTAGTGACTGTTTTATGCCAGGCCACGAGGCCCTGAAACTGAACACTTTCTGGCTGAGTTTCTGAACACACTCTGTGGAAACTGTTACATTTACGAGGAAGAACAACAGTGGCCTTCAGATCACTCAGAGAGGCAGAAACAGGCTCAGGAAACCACCGAATATTGTGATATTCCTTTGGAGTTTAACTTTAAGAGCTCATCTGGGACTGTGTTTGCGTGGTGGTGCACTACATGCACGCAAGAGAGGATTGGGGGGCATATGGAGATGGGGCACTAAGCTTCCTCCTCGTCATCCTCATTTACTTGCATTTCCCACGACAAAATATGACCTTAGAACTAACAGTCCTCCCCCAGCCAATCAACAACGAGCAGTAACGATCCTCACAGATGGCTCAAGTCAATGACAAACATGGGGCGAGAGAGAGAGAGAGAGTCCCTGTTACAGCTGAGACCTTGTGCTCTGTTGTTCTTGCATTATTCAGTCTAATGTATTTATTCAATCTTTACATTTGTTACAGTGCGATGAGTAGGGACTCCTTTTGTACAAAACAAAAGAGAAGAAAAACACAGAATAAAAAAAGAAATACAAAAATACCTTGAAACACAAAAGACTTCTTTCTAATTACCATACATTTTCTATAATGAAGACACATCCTGTGAAGCAATTACTCACTTTAATCCAGGGTTATTATTGTTAACTAAAACAAAAATATATAAATTATATATATATATATATATATAATGTTAAGTAAAATCAAATAGCATATAAAACAATTAATACAAGAACTATATAACAAAAGCTACTAAAAATGACAATCAATCAAGTTGACCATTAAAAATGGAAAATACAAAAATAAAAACTGATTCAAAATATGAATAATTATAACAATATCTCACTAATACTAAAATAACACTATTTTCTAAAATCAATTAATATTATTAAATCAAATTAATTATCAAACAAAATCATTACTCATTTCACCACATCTCCTTGGATTGAAGCGTAAGATTTTTTAAAAGTCACTGTGCATTAAAGCATCTGGCAAATTGATAAATTCAAATATTTTAATAGTAAAACATTATAATAAAAAATAAGAAATAATTAAAAAATAAGAGTAATTTTCATTGCACTGTAGGAAAAAATATAATCTCAAATGACAAAATTAATCTGTTTATATTAGTTTATAGAAAAACAGTATAAATGCTTTTTATTATGTATTCATGCTTTGTATAACTATTATTACACCCAGTTTTATGCATCAATCAGTGTACAGAGTGTGTGTTTATAAGTGCTTTGTTTTAAGTGTGTATGCACCCGTGTATGAAGTATTTCTTGTTTTACTCTACGTCTGGTCATCTCTCACACTCTCTCTCTTTTTGTGTTCCTGTGGGTATTTCTTTATTATACGCGTCAGTACTTCCTCCCTCTCTCTGCCCATCTGTACGTGTCTCCATGGTTTGGTTCTCCCCTGCTCTCGTGCCTGATGCTGTCCAGGTATGGGGCTCTTGTTCCAGGCTGCCTCCCCGCTGCAGTTCCCTGTGTCCACCCCCAGTCGCCCAACCTGTCCCTGGTTCAACAGCGCTCTGCCATCCACACCCAGTGGGCAATCTGTCACCAACACAGCCTTGGCACTGGCAGCACACCCCTCTCTCTCTCTTTCTTTTTCATCCCCTCTTTCTCCTTTGCTCTCCTCTCCTGTCCTGTCTTCCCCCTGGCCACGGCTCAGTTCATTAATCTCCATTATAAAACAGAAGTTAGTTAATGTCTCTGATGCTCGCTGGCTACGACACCCTGCCACGGGCCCTTTGGCACAACATGAACGCACACACAAGCACTTACGTAAAAACGCACACACATTCACTTGCGCTTAGGTATTCACATCTTTACACGCTGACAAATACATATTCTGAGTCTGATATATGAACTTTCATTTTGATAAAGAAATGATTAGAGGTCAAGTATGATTCATTGGTTTACTGCTAAAATTTCTTTCTTATTTTAGGTTAGAGAGCTCATCAAACCCCTAAACTCAGGCTTTGAAGCTTGTAATTGACCCGATTTAACAATATTTGCTTGGTGGACAATAAAAGTTAAAAAAAAGGCTTGAGCAAGAACTCAGAACACCCTCTACTGCCCACATTTCTATGAGAAATATAGAATTGCAGTTTATTATTGATTTTATTTTACTGGAGCAGCTAAGAATGATCTTAATAATAATGCAGTCTTATGTTTTTATTTTAAATTAAAATGAATAACATTTTATGATATTAATAGTAACAAAATCTATGTAATTTGATTTCACAAGCTATGTATTTCTCATTTGGATTAAAAAACAAATAATAATAATAAATGTAACATCTAGAATGAAATTCATAATTTGAGAAATGTAAGAAAGCAAGGTATGTAGAAAAACTAAAAAGCAAGTGAGAGAGGTATAAAGGACTTCAAACAGCCATGAGGTGAATAAACTGCACAGTTCTGTTCGGTGGACTTAGCTTTACTTCATTATTTATGTGGTGTCTACAGAACAACCTGCGGCAACTTTACACACGCACACCTCACACATCTATACAAACTACTTGACATCACACTTTCTCTGCCCAAACAAAAAGTCTGGCACATTCCCTCTCAAATTAAGTCTGCCAGCACAAATCAGCGCTGCGCTCCCTGTAGTCAAGCTGCACTATAACCTCAATATCACTTCGAGGCTCAATACTCACTCTGTTGAACCCCTAATGAAATGCAATCAATGATTGATAAGGTGGCAGTTGCCCTGAAGTAGACCCGCTGATGATTACAGCCAGTCGGCTCGAGCACCTGACTCCGCTCTGGGCTCCAGAGGTGTGCCACCTGGCCCTGGGAGAGATAGGCGCTGGGCCTTTTGTCTTATTAGCTGACTGTCGAGGTGTAAAGATCTGCAGCCTGCCAGGCATACAATTAGTCATCCTGTGATCTTAATTACTCCAGGGTGGTGGTCTTTCTTAGCAAAGCCCCAATTTGACACCCTCTCTTCCTCACCCGGGAGCCCCAGGCAATGCTGGGGATCAGGTGATGGGACCTTGTAGAGGGTCCCTTGCATCACAGGTTAAGGACGAAGCGTGAGGGCCGCGAGCGATCCTCTGCAGGGTCAGCGGTTGGAGGAATCTGCCCACATTGCAATCATTGATTCCTCCAAATAGTCTTCCATTTTGACTTGACATTTTTCAAGGTATCTTGAGCTATCTATTTACTAAACACACTAAATACTAGTACTTACGGTATTAACAGTTAATAAATATTCATTTATTGTATATTATTCAGATCAGGATGCAAATGTAATTAGCTTTCAGTGGAGTAAGCTAAATAAAAAGTACATAGGTCATTTCATTTTTACACAACCTTCTTTGGCCTTGCAACTCAAACAACACCTAGACAATTAACACGAAAGACATCTTGCAAAATGATTAAACTGAAAAGCTACATAAATCATGAAAAACTACTAACTTTTTTTGTTCATTGAAACAAAGCTGAAATAAAATAGCACTTCAAAACTAACAGAAATAAGTTTGTGCTGAAGCACTAAAATCACTAACTTGAAGTAAATTTAAAACGGAAAAATAAAAATATCCCTAAATGGCAAAAGAACATAATGCTAACAACAAAAAAAAAATGATAACTATAAAAATATATATATAATAAGAACTAAAAATGTTAATAAAACTATAATGGTACATAGATAATATCAAAGTAAGAGTGGAACAAACACTTGTATTATCATTGGTCATATTACCATATAATGTGTAAAATTAACTCTAGTACCATAAAGTTTGTTTCGATGGATCCCTAATGTCAAAAACCAAAGATATCTCCCTCACGTTTTTTATTATCCTAACTATGTTCAATTATACACATACTTGCTTTTTGATATTTGCATTTAGCATTGTTTTTAGCATTAGCATCTGACAACTATGAAATATAAAGACCTTTATTTTGTGGTACACCGGCCGGTAAAACTCTTCTCGGTTCTAATTGGAACCTTTATTTTTAAGAGACAGGCCGGAAAAGATTTGGACTCTGCGAGCGATTCGCTCAGGGAGGCATGTGAGCGGCTCCCTCCCCTGAGAGGTGTTCTGGATGAGCTGGATTCATGTCTGCATGTTAATCTCTTCACTCTACCTGCCAAAAGGCCGAGAGCACGTGTTACGGCGCATCGCGATGCTGTGTTCCTCTCCTTTTCCTTTTTACAGACCTACACAGCACAGCTTCACAGCATGAAACCATCTCAACACTCCTGGCCCCCCGCTGTGTCTGTGTGTGTGTGTGAAGTGTATGTGGGTGAATGGGTCACGAGGAGTCGCTCAGATGCTCTCCAGTTCATTCAGCACAGGTAACAAGGTGAGTCTGTTTGACTCTAGATTGGCCCGGCTCTTGGCTCTCTAGCCCTGAAGGCTGTCTCCCGACAAGCCTGTTTCTATCTTCCTCCTATCTTTTCTTTCTCCTGTTTTCCCCTTGCTTTCTTTCCAGGGGCTCAATTATGGGAGGATGGTTCTCAAGCGCCCGGCGAGAGCAGATCAGCTGACCCGGGAGAGCAAGCCATCCGACAGGTCCCCTAACAATGATAAATCACATACACACACTGAGGCTGGTGAACAGAGGTCCACCACACACACACACATGCATATACAACAGCAACCTGCCACTTGCACACACACACACACACACACACGCACACACACACATAAGCTTATCATACTAATAAAGGGCAACTGATAAAACAAAATGTGCCAACATGACAAAGCAGAGGAAGTCAATAATCTACTTCCTCTTTTGAATTATAATCAGAATTTAGAATAGCATTCCATAAACCAAAATTAAAATAATTAAGTCACAACATTTTATGTTGTAATTTAATGAAAAGCATTATTTAATATATAAAATTCTGTTTATTCACCAAAAATTTTATAGAACAGTATATTTTCCTTACATTTAATAACAGATAGTTAACAACAATATTGTTTAATGACTGTTAATCAAATTCTTTTCACATACCCTATAGTGTAACAATATGCCTTACCACTGGGGCATGTTGTCACAAAATATCAGCACGTGCAAAACTGTGTGTAAAGTATTCAGCTTTGCCTTAGCCTCAAGATTTGCATCTATAGAAACTGACTAAACCCACTGAGAAATATTCTCTACAAACTGTGACAACTAGCCCCAGCCTCCCATAAAGTTCATATTCTCTCTGACTGAGCAGAAAGACCATTTATAAATATTTCATCATGCAATCAGGGCTTTTTCGGTTCATTTACTGTGCATTAATTTCTCTTGTGTTGGAAACGGTTGCTAAGAGAGAACTCTTCCCCTCACCCCCCTCTGAGTTTATAAGACACGCCATAATCCAGGTGTCCGTTAGAGTGAATCTTACAGGTCGTTAACCTTACAGTAACCTGGGACCGCCTGTGAACGTGTGTCCCGAATGCCAGCAAGAAACACAGCTGCCTGCGGGACAGAGCAGCATCCTGAATCACATCCATATTTCTGATCTATCTGGATGGAGAGGTGTGTGCTCACGGCCAAACCCGGGAATGGAAATGAAATTATAGATAAACCTGATACACGCCTGGCCCCAGCAAAGGTCGTCAGACAAACACAGCTGGGTTTCTAAATGCTGGGGCCATCACTGGCACACACACTGTGGACCTGATCAAAGATTTGGAAGGAGCCAAGTATATGCTAAAACACACACATCTGTTATGCAAAAAGAAATGTATGTGTATATATCTCAGTACATTTTGCACATTTCATTAATATTACATACGCACATATCTGATGCACAAAGATTTAACAGTGATAAACGAACAAACAAGGTTGTTCTTGCACAGCTTGGAATAGTTATTTACCAAACTTTATTTGTTTATTTATTGACTTATTTGCATGCTCAATTACTTATTCATTCACTTAGTTATTTATGTACCTACTTACTGCTTTATGTATTTACTTGGTTATTTATTTATAGAACTGTGTCAAAAAACCGAGGCACCAGGAACAGAAAAAAGGCAGCGAAAAAAAAAACTGTCTAAATTCTTATTGAGTTTTCCTCTTGAATGTATAAGTATATAAAAGGTGATAGCTGGCGGTCTCCCCTTGCCACGTATCGCAGCATCAAAGCAGCCAGACAATGTATGCTCACTATTAGTATCAATTTACAAATAAACTGCTTTTTTGGTGACTGGATCTCAGATGTCAGATTTTGATAAATGGTTTCAATTTGGCAGCTGTTTTAAAGTGTCAGTCTGCATCAGATCTGATCCCCTCCTACACCAGCGCCCTGCCCGAAAGAATCTCTCTCACTTAGCTTCCTGCCTTTTTAGGGGAAAATAATCTTTTCATACTAACCAGGCGGCAAACCGCCCAGGGCACCTGACGGCACATTGAGTTTTTGCGCTCGACTCAATGTGTGTGTGTTTTGTATATACATATATATACACACATTCTACACCCGTGCATATCAGCTTTGTTCTTTGATTGGTTGCTTGTTACTGCCCCAAAGCTGCAGTGTGCCACCAGCGTGCACAACAGTGTCGATCTAACCTCCACCTCACCCCCTCAAAGCCAGCATCACACAAACAGTTGTTTTTTCATTCACAAGCCAGTACGAGCTGCTCTTCTACGCTATCATACAGAAGACCCTCAGGCTTTCAGAATCAAGGTTTGCTTCACAGACATAAGAAAACACGCATCCTCTTCAGCAAGAACAGAGATGCAACACCAAATCTGAGGCTGAAATATTCAACTACCATCTAGCGAATGCTTCAATTTTCAAATTTACGTCAAGCATTTCTTTCAAATGCAACAGGGCCTGTGTGAATCCAAAGCCTGGCCAGGGAAAACAAAATCAGCGAAAGCTTTTGCTTTTGACCACACTCACCTTGGGTAACCTCTCCGGGTCTCCAGGGTGACG
The DNA here is from genome assembly GCA_034779775.1 of Enteromius afrohamiltoni. Taxonomy (NCBI): domain Eukaryota; kingdom Metazoa; phylum Chordata; class Actinopteri; order Cypriniformes; family Cyprinidae; genus Enteromius; species Enteromius afrohamiltoni. Next base: position 7,945,854 of record JAUYWG010000048.1, read on the forward strand.
AGGAATGACCTTTTGTAGCCTCTGGAAGCCGTAGTCTATGGTGGGTTCATTCAGAGCTGCGGGAGAAACCGAAAATAAGATATTTATTTGATTTAATTGACTGCATTTCTCTCAGAAACAGGCTGTTATGTCATCTTGTACATTTCCCAGAGTTCTCTGCCACGGGGGTTAAATATCAGCATGTGTCTGTGTAGGTTTTACCCTGTATATTTGTTTACATGTGTCCCTGTGGCATCAATCCAGGCCTCCCCCTGTGTGAATTTGTTTTATGAAGTGTTTAGTGAGGCCCTATGGCCTTCCTGTCCCTTTTTACAATTCTTTATTCCCAAACTCTAACCTTTCCTGCCTAATTCAATTCTTTTCTTCTCACTCAACCCTGCTCACGTTTATTTCATTCTCTCACCACAAACAGCACCTCCGCTTAGCCCCTTCTTTCCCATCTCTGTCGCGATACGAAGGCAGAAAGAAACACCCGGAAAGCAGTTAGGGAGATATTTCTCCATAATCAAGCCCATTAATCATAAAAGGCTGTCAAATTTGACTTTGGGGACAATTTGTCAGCCTTCTTGCCCGGTCCGCTTTTGTCACCGTTGCCTCTTGTATTCCGTAAGGATGATTGACAGTCCAAATGCTAGCGAGTAGAATACCTAGTTTGCACTAATATGCATAAGCGGTGCTTTCATGAATAAGAATAAGGTGCCTGCGCAGGAGCAGGGGCCTCTTTTCAAAGGGCCCGGTGCCGTATGTCGTGCGCGGCAAATAGATGTTATTACCATTATAACAATATTTGTTTTCTTTCCTCGGGAATGGGTCTCGGCGAGCTGCTAAATCAAATTTGTTTGAGCCGGTTTCACGGTGAGGTGAAGAAAAGAGATCGCGGAGTGACAGCGGTTGCTGAGGGGGGGGGGTGTCTTTGTGGCTCAGTGCCCCCGTGAAAGTGAGGGAACAGTCTCTTAGGACGCTCTGAGAAAGGCTCTGTGGAAACGATCACGTTCCTTCTCCAAGTTGCGAGGACTGCGGTTTGATCAAACGGCAGTGTGATTAGACTCAGTAAGCGATCTACGTGCCGTTGTTTTGTTGTGTCGTTTTTGGACAGTCTGCTATGCGCTAATCACCACCATCTGGATATAAGGTGTCAGGAAAAAACTGAGTTAGACACAAGGAGAGATAAAGAGAATTAAATAACGAAAAAGAAAGAAGGTAAGAAAGAAAGAAGAAAACGGAATGCAACAAATGAAGGAAACAAAGGAAGGAAGGAGCGAACAAACACATGAATTAATGATAAGTAAACAAAAAACAATCAAAAAAGAGAGAAAGAAAGAATAATGGAAGGAAAAATTTAACCAAAAGAAGTATACATATACAAGGCATAAACACATAAATGAATTATTGAACAAAAAACAATGAAAAGAAAGAAAGAAAGAAAGAAAGTGAATGAACAAATACAAATAAATGAATAAATAAAAAATGTATGAACGAAGACATGAATAAACAAACAAACATGCAGATGAATAAGCAAAACAAAACACAAAAAACTCAAAAAAACAAAAGATGAGGAAGAAAAGAAGAAAGGAAGGAAAGAAACAATGCAATGAGAAAAAGGAACAAGATGCAGGAACATGGGAAGAAGAGCATCCATGAGAGCAATTTCACATAGCAATCCCATAAAACTTGCACTTTAATGAACCATCGGACAGGGGACATGAGAGGGAGGGCTTTGTCTCTCTATCACACCCCCAAGAAATTAAGCCCATTACTTCTCTTATTAAAATCCCCCTGAACTTTGACCCCAGCGCCCCATTGGCTGCCTGCAGGGCCTCTGTCCTCTCAGCCAATCGATACGGCTGCCTCCCGCGGAGAAGTGGGAGTAATTGGAGAGTGTGTGTGCGCGGGCCGAACCCTGACCCCGCCTGCATTACACAGCCCATATGAAGATAGATTGCCTGATTTAGTGTAAACATATGCTGCAATTCTAGCCATCAGTGCCACTTTCTCCGTCGTAATTTGTATTGATTTTTTTCTCCCTTCCTCTCAGCCATCCACGCGTCTTTGCTGTGCCTGACGTGCGATTGTGAAAAGGGAAAGATAATGCAGTTCGCTGAAGAGGTGGCGAGTGAATGTGTGTGTGTGTGTGTGTGT
>JAUYWG010000048.1:7948092-7964829 GCA_034779775.1 Enteromius afrohamiltoni
CGTGCGATTGTGAAAAGGGAAAGATAATGCAGTTCGCTGAAGAGGTGGCGAGTGAATGTGTGTGTGTGTGTGTGTGTTGTAGGAGACGAATAGGGGGATGTATATTTATTATTAATTTAATCATCTCCTTATTGCAGGCGCTGTGGGGCTGCACATCTCTTTTCTCTCTCTCTCGTTCTCATTTGAAGGTTATCACACTCTCCACTGAGATCTACTGATGCTAAATACAAGGTTGCTTTGGAGTGTGAGGTAACAGCGAAAGATTAATATGATTTCCTCTTTCAGATGTCCAGTGGGACGGGACAACACGATGAGCTGCCATATAAGAGACACGCACAAAAAGCATTTCCTCATCTGCTTGCATAACTACATCTATTACTGTCAAGATTTTGATCATCAGCACAGCGAGGTCGAGACGGAATCGTGTCCCACATCATCATCGACGCACATCAGCAAAACCGTTGAGCGGTTGACCTCTGACATGCAGTTAACCTGCGCAGCACACCTGCGTTTGTCCACACATATGAGCTCGCCGGAGCGCTATCTATCTAGCAAATTAGAGTTAGTGCGTGAAACTCTAAAATCAATCCCAGCATACCTCTCTGTTCTTATTACACGCTCTGCAGAAGTCAGAGGTCAAATAGGGCTGACTGGGAAACCACTCAACACACACCAACTCATGATAACCATATCTAATGAGGGCAAAGCTTGTTAATAAAAGAAGGAGTGAAATAAAAGAGCAAAAATTTAGAACCAGAATGACAGAAAAGCAGAGAATGTAAATTATTAATATTTGGCTCCACAAACAACACACATAGATTTGAATTGGAGTGGCAAAAAAAGAAACCACATTTTAAAATAATACAACAAATGTAAACCCTTGTCCACAGTTGTTAATCTCTTCTATTAAATTCATTATGTGTATTATAAATCTATTAATTTATTCTGTTTGTTCCATGCATTTATCTATCTTTCTATCTATCTGTTTGTCTGTCTGCGTTCTATCTTTTGTTCCATTTACCCATCCATTGTTTGGTCATTCATTTGTTTAGTTTTTTAATTATATTTAAAATGAATATATTGTTTACTGCCTTAATTCAAATTCAAATTCAGCAATTATGATTTCAATTTAAATTACAATTCTCGACTAATCAGAACTTAAAAACTATTGTGAATGGAACACAACCCTGCTCCACAAGCTATCACAGCGCCTAATTTCCCAGCCCAGCCCCAATAACTTGTCTCCTGCCATCTGTATATACGTTCAGTCTCTGCTTGTTTACATCCATGCTCTCCAATGGGCTTACATCTATTTACCCTCCTCTGTTTTTCTATTTACATTCTCTTGTTCCCACTTTCCAACCGGCCCCCCGGCTGATCAGGTTTCCCCTCTCCCTGATGGCATTTGTCTTTACAACACGGGTCTTTTTAGGTGCCATATCCATTCCTGTTCTCTCCTCCTTAGCCCCCGTGATGCAGCGATCTTAAGCATAGTCATGCCCCCCAGGCCACAATCGCAACTGCGTGTCTGCGCCATTCAAAGAGAGGCTATTTCAGCGGTCTCCCTCTAACGCAGACTGAACGATTTCAGATGGAGCCTTCGCCCCATCTAAAACACTTGATCAAGCCCTGCTCTGTCCGTGGGAGGCGCATTGATGGAATGGGGAATTTGATGCGGGTTCGGATTCCGACGCAACATGCCTCAATTTCTCATTTTCATGTGCTATATGATTGATATGGGAGAGAATGGCTCCGAGCGGCTCTTTCACCTGCAGATGGGTATCTCACACTTAGATTGCCCTGCTACTCTTTAAGGGGAAGACATTTACAGACGCGCAATGGGGCGACGTGAAAGGAAGCGATTTGTTTTCTTGTTCTACTCTGTCGCCGCGAGGTCGCTGTTCTGGCTTGTTGACAAACATCTGAAGACCCCCCGTTGTGAGCCATCGATTTCAACCCATCCATCACCTCTTTGTCCTCGCGTCAAAAAGGTCGCGGCACGTGGCGCATTGCAGGCGGAAAAATAAGAATGCGTTTCTTCGTACTACTCTGAAGGAATAAAAGTGAGATTCAAAGTGCAAGTTCTGATCAATCATTACGGCCCGACTCCCCCGACCCTAACCCCTGCAACCCCCAAACACTCCTACCTCCTCCTCCTCCCTGGATCAATCCTCATAGAAATTTCATGAACTTTAAACTGTGATTGACAGTAGAGGCAGGGCGCGCAGGCTGCTTTAAAGTGTAGAGCCACCAGGGAAGATGAAGAGAAACCCACCCCAGCCTCTTCAAACACGCAGACAACACAGGCTCACTCGCACTAAAAAACCACACACTTTTAATTACGGTATGAACGCGCTTCGCTGTTATGGCAGCAATTACGAAAGCTGAGCTAACCTCGGTTTACCCCTGTGTGACACCACACTAGGAAAAACTGTCTGGCTTTTTAGGGACAGATAATAATCAGCAAATGATTCTCAATTTCTGGTCAGGCATCACATTAGGGGAGCAAGATGTTCGGAAAGCATGTGTGCTACTTCTTGTCACTTCATGGCGTCTGTCATTTTGTATTGGGGAAGTAAGATCAGTAGAATAAAAGAGGAGGAGGTTTGAGTATTTGATGAGCTGCTGAGGGGTTTTATCCACCAGGGGAATGTGTCACTCCTCTACAGAGCCGAGATTCCTATCACTATCAAAGGATCGCTTTACTCTTAAAGAGGAGACCTGTGGAACCAATGTTGGATAATTAGTCGTTTCATGGGGGGACACTTTAGGCTGTGACTCCAAAATAATAACAAGCTCCTCAAGTGAGGGAAGTATGGCTTTGAGGCACACTTCCTTGACGTGTCACTCAAATTAATCAAGGCACTACAGAAGCAATTACCCAGCAGATGATTAACATATCTAGCCGGTAAGGCAAACGGATGCAAGTGGTAATCAGAATGGCTGTGTCACTGCTCGGTCTCCCAGGAAAGAGAAAGAGAGAGAGAAGGAGTAACGGAAGGAGCTCTGTGTTTTAATGTCACTTCCACTTCAGTCTTTCAACACTGGAAATGTTCACTACATTCAGTCACTGCACACATTTCCATATATCAGAGAGTTGGTGCAGCATAGTTATTATAGGGCTGGGAATCGCCAACTACCTCACGATATGATTGGAATACATACATCATTATTGCAATCCATCAATATAGTTTTAATATCTCTCGGGCCTTACAGAGCTTCATAGACAGATGAAGAAAACTTTTGGCCACCAAAAATGCCATGAAATACCATCTTTAGAAATTGTATACTTTAAAATTCAGAAATGTGTGTATAGAGTTATAGAAAAAATACAGTATTTAAAATTATTATTATAAATTATTATAATACAGTTATTATTTTGGTGCCTATGCAACAAATGTCACCAACCAACCCACCCACCCACAAACACACACACATATACATATCAGTACATATATATATATATATATATATATATGCATTATTATGTGATTGTTTTAGCACACCCCTTCAATTTATGAAAATACAAAATAACTGATTGGTAAATACTTTGACAAACTCTTGGCTTGCAGGAAAGAGAAAAATTATGATATCTGCTCCTCTAACCTCCTCTAACCTCTATATCTGACTTTATATAAGCAGGCAGGTTATGGATTCCACTAAAAGGCTGTACTGGAGCTACTGTGAAAGCATCTCACCAATATACGCCACAGACAGGATACTGCCGACAGACCACCTCCTAGTGCGAGACTCTCGAACACATCGGCGTCCAAGCTGTGAAACAACTGAACTAAATGATGACATCATGCCGGGTCCTGTTCTACGTGCTCGGCAGCCCCGCAGAGCTCATCCAGTGGAACGTTCCGCTAATGTGTTCCATCTGCCTGTGCTGAGGATGCAAAGGTAACAAAGTGGCCCATTGTTCCACGGCCTGGGCAACAAGTGCACTGCTCCTGGTCCCTCTCCGAGCTCCGACTATGGGAACGGTCTTTGTGAAACATCAGCCACCGCGTCCACAGAGCCTGTGCCATTAAGCTTTAGTGCCAGTTTTAAAGAGCTTATGTAGTGGATGGCGCCAGAACCTCTGGCTGATGTGAGAACACATCAAGCAGGTTCCAAGAACAGTCCATGATTTTAAGTTGCATACCAGCTGGGTGCTCCATGGTTTTCCAATCAACTCCCCGGGCCTCAGGCTGCAGCAATTACATAGCTAGATTGAGAAAATCTTTGTTGTATGGCTTTGACATCCAATCCCACCCTTACAATGATTCCCAACATCTGTTCCAGCCCTACGTTCCCGCATTTCCAGAAGTCCCTTCCTCATATTGTTACAAACCTAAAGATATTCTGAAGAATTTTTCAGCTGTTTTTCTCTGTACATGAAAATCAATGGGGTCAAAAATAACAACATTGGATCCAACTGACTGAACTGGTAGAAATGCAAAAATAATTACAAATATTTGAAATGAACCAACATTTCTGCCACAAAATACCATATTCAGTTTTTCACCAAAAGATAAAAAAAGGAAAATAAAATAATAATAATTGAAACTGTTACTTTAAAAGTCATTCAAATATTTAAAATAGCCATTTTACAATGAAAAATTGTCCTGTCAAATAATGAATCACGATGAATCGCATCTAGAATAAACGTTTGTGTATGTGTACTTTGTATATGTTATGCATGTGCATTTGTAAGGAAAATGTTACGTTTATATATTAAATATTTTTTTAAATAATATAAATTATTTGACATATATATACAGTACACACACATTTGTAAACAACAACTTTTATTTTGGATTCAAATAATCACAATTTATTGTTTGACTAAACTAATACCAAAAACTGGGTCTTTTTTGAGTTATACAGTAATATTTTAAGAACATTGTCCAATACTTTAAATATTATATTTTTTTCAGTAGGGCCTAGATTTAATTTTTTGGATAAACCATACCTTTAACAGTAACTCAATATAATCTGAAGTACAGTACAGTCACTTCTGGCAATAGTATAATCTGTATTTGCGCAAAAACATATACACCCTTCCTACCTAACCCTTTGGGACTGCGCCAGCCTACTCTACAACCCCATGACAGTCATTAGAGTCAAAAAACAACCCCTTTTCTACAGTTTATGCTTAAACAAAACAAAACATGGTACTGGTTGAGCAGGTGGTCAAGAAAGAAGTCCACCCTGCCCCTGCCCATTTTGTAACCCAGCATCCTATTTAAGCAACCCTATGCCTTTTAAACAAAAGGTCTCACCCAGCAATGATGCTACAGCTCTTGTTTGCAATGCCAAAGGCTGTCAGCCTGGAAGGCATCAGGCATGTTCTGACAGGCACATTGGTGCCCAGGAGAACAGTGCTCTTCATATTAACAGTCCCGCACCTCCAGTATCCTCTCAGCCTCTGTTTCTAGGATATTGTGCAATTGCTTGGAATGCATGCAGCACCGCTAAGGGAATATAAGCCCTCCCCTTTCAGGAAGTGGAGAGGATGTTTCAGATACAAGTTTTATTTCTGCTGGATCTTCTTGACTGAGGCAATCAAATAAAACGCTATACCCAAAAGGCCAAGTCAAATGCTGACTTTTTTATGTTCAAAAAACAGTTCAAATGCTTGCAAACCAGAGGCACGGTTGTTCGGCTGATCATACTGAATACATTACTTCCGGTCACACGTATTATTATTATGATTATAATGACAGAGGCAGTAAGTTACAGGCAATTGGGAGGGGTGTGTTAGCGTAGGCTGGATCCATGCCGCCAGTCTCAGAGCTTGTAATGTATAGATCAATGTGGCCGTAGGGGAAAGAGGATCAATGGCTGTTGAGTTATTGCAGTATTTGGCTACTGATTTTAGAGAGCTGTGTTTTCCCAGGAAAGTCAATACCCTTAGGCTCTTCACACTCATCTCGCCCTCCTTCCTCTAACCCAACACCTGGGGAGTCTTAACCCCCTGAGAGACAGAGAGAAGAGCTGCTGGACTGAAGGACTTAATGATGCATGCAGGCAGAAGGGAGAACTAACAGAATAAGAGTGAAGATCTCTCCGAAGGGAGTGCGGCAGAGAACAGAGTGAATGTGAGAAAGCAACAGAGCTGTAATAGTTATCAGGTACCAGCTGCAACGCTGAAAGTGAGAATGGACTTAACATTCTGCTAATCTAACAAGATGTCCAAACTAGCCCATGTCACACGCGAAACGCTTTCAGGGAATTTGGACAGAGCCAGTCTTTGACATTTCCTTGTAGTGCTAGGAATGGTAAAAGCCAGAGCCAGCAGGTGTGGACCAGGCTTGTGTGATATTCAGCTTTTTAATTGACAACTCAATAATAGAATTTCAATTAAATTTGAATAAAAGTAGCAAACAAGATCCAGAATTGCGATTCAAATTTGAATTTAAGGCAATAAAATTCTGAAATTTAAATTGTAAATTTTTTAATAAAAATTATTATATAAAATTACAAAGCTGTACTTTATTTAATTTTTATAGTTATTTTTTAAGTTTAATATAATCAATATAAAAATCATAATAAATATTGTATTTATTTTTCATAAAAAATTGTTTTTTTTACATAATTTGAACTAAAATTCTGAATTTTACTAAGCCGTGGTGGAATATCTCTCTAACAGACCCATGCTTGTGAGATCACTTCCTGTGATGGCAGAGTTAACGGCAATGATATCGGAGAAGACGTGCTTTGAACACTGGCGCTCTGGCTTTCCACTGCAGCACAGATAAGCAGTGGAATGGGCACATTGACCGTCTTTGATGCATTTCTGGGGTCCATTACTGCTAATGAAAGGCAGATAAAAGGAATATGATAAAAAATAATTTGTGTCTGCACAGAGATGCCAGTTTCCTTCGCCAATGTACGTATCCCCCTCCCATTCCCTACGGCCTGAACGCTTAATTTCTGATGACCTAAATGTATCTCTTTCAAAATATTCAAACTGGCTTGTGTTCATCTGGAAGTGTCTGACGATAAGGAGTGAGCTTTTTTTCTTTTTTTTTCTCCAGCTGGAATGCAGTGTAAAGTTGAGCTCACAGGGGCTTATGGGAAGTCTCTGGTGGGAAAGACATCACTGAGGTTAGATGCACTCTCATTCCTCTTCAATTATACACAGTCTGCCTATTCAGTATTTAAAAGCCCGCTTCATTTCACATTCATGAATATCACACATCTCTGGCACGGTAAATAAGTTGCTGGATGTACGTCAGTGAATCCACAAGCTAAAATATGAATGCGTGAATCTAATTTGCAGCGTACAATGAAATTGATTTTCAGAAACAGAAAAAGTAGGCATACAGTCTTCAAACTGTATTTTTATAGGAATATTTATGCATGTATTCATTGTATACTGCATATTTAATAACAAAGATAAAGTAAATATAGTTTATAAACTATAAACAAATTTGTATGAATATATTCTCTTTGTCCTCTATCTTCGATGACCTTACATTCTGATTCAGAGATATACTACAGGTCCTGTTTCATTCATCCTTACAATTTGCAACACACTTCCTTCGTGCTGAGAATATTCTTTTGAACTTTAAGAAAAATTCAAGCTATTCACAATGCAGGATTCATAAAAGCGACACGGCGTGCAGCTGTCAGTCAAATCATCTTGTCGGTCCGAGAAAGGCATTAGCATTGCAAAGGAACGGTCGAAGGTAAGACAGGGCTGTCCTGCCCATTGTAAAGTTGTCTCTTTTTGCTGCTTGCACGGCAAATGCATCTGAATGAGAGGAGCTTTGAACAAAGAACGTGGGAAATACATTGAGATAAAGCTGATGTATAACAGAAAGCCTGAACACAGGCCTCTTTTTCTTTCTCTTTTATGACCGTCGCTGTGACATTTTCTTATCACACCAAACAGTCCTAGATCTGACCTTTCGCCTACTTTGACTGGTATCTGGATTATTCTGATGGAATAATCGGTGTATGAAAAGGATCGATTTGACTAAATGATACTCGTCCTGCCCGTTGCACACAAGAGAACAGACATCAGGCAAAAGTAAAGACACGACCGCTAGTGTGGAGTCAGAAATGACCTGCTAACAATATGCCGTCTTGGGAAAGCGTCTTTATGGACTGCAAATAATATTTATAGCTAACAAAGGCAGGCGCTTGATAAAATGGACAAAGAAGACATGCAAAGATTGACCACTAAAAAAGATGACAGAAATGTATTCTGATGCTGGAGATGGTGGCGAGGGCTCCAGGCAGTTACAAAGTGTTGTATACCTGTGTAGACGAAACGTCCCGGAGCTCCTTTGCAGAACTGCTTGGACTTGTAGGAAAGTGTGACCTCCACGACCCCAGGGATGTGTCTAGGGGGCGTCTGCACCCGGATAGCGTGAGGTGTGATGAGCTGGAAGCCATCAGAGCACACGTTCAGTGGTCAGCACTCAATACACAAGCACTTTCTCCAATGTAAACACAGTTAATGCTAAGACTAAAGAGTGATTTATTACTCAAAGGACAGATTTTAGCCATATACTACAGTAATAGGATCGGTTATAATCGGATAATGTCTTGTTTGACTCTAAAAATGTCTTTTAAGTTAGATAATTTTTTTTTTTATATTCTAAGAAATATTTTAAATATAAAAAAATATTTAAACAATAATTGTTTTAATTATTTATTAATAAAATAATTTGGCTCTTTTAAAATTAAATAAAATAATACTTTAAGATGAGATTTTTACAATGTAATTGGGTAATGAGAATTTATATAACTCAAGTAAAATAAATAAATGTATCCTTATATTGCAATAAGCTTCAAGGTACATTTTTCCATTGTGTATGGGAATTTGAAGAGGTACAGAAATTTTGGGTTGGGGTAACTCAAAATGTTTCTCAATTCACTTCCTCCCCGATTCCTCTATGTTCCTCTCTTTATTATGTGCATTGAGTATTTATGAAGACGGTTTCTCCTTACCAACTAAAGAAAGAAAGTTAGTAAATTTATGTATAATCCAAGCAAGACATTCTGGTGATGGAAAAATACTAATTGCCCTACCATCGGACTATGGCTTAAAAACCTAATAACGTGTTTGCCTTTGAACTTACGTATGCAATAAGAAAGACACTCTCTCAATTCTTGGGTATCTGGGAGGTGTTTTTGGACTTTGTTAAAAATGGAGGTATTGATGATGCTTTGGAAGTGTGAAGAAATAACATTATCATTACTATTTGTTTTAGTTTGTTTTAATTTTGTGTGGTTTTGCTTTTAACCTGTCTAGGGTAGGATGGGGAATAGCTGTTGTAAGGTTTTTTTTATTTTCTTTTTTTTTCTTTCTATTTTTTTTTTTTTTTGAAAACCTTGTAAAAACTCAATAAAGATATGTCATACAAATAATACTTTAAGGACAATATTTGAAAAATAATAAATTTATTAGTAAAATAAATGGTCTCTATATAATAAAATGTATAATGTAATAATAAAAAAATAATAATAAATAATACAAAATATTTTTTAAAAACCTACTTCACTCCAAACTAGCATTGTGCCGAAGACCACTTGTAAACCGTCAAAGAAGTTGTCCCCAATGATGATGACGGTGGCCCCCCCAGTCGTCCATCCTTCACTTGGACTGATGGCCTTAATGCATGGAGTGGCTGCTTCGGAAAACAAGATCACAACACAAGCACCCAGTTAGAGCGTTCACTGAGTTAGAGAGGTCAGCGTTCACACAACTTTTGGGAAATGTTATCATTAAACTAATTAGCATTTACCAGTGTTTTTACTCTGCTCTCCCCACACCCCAAATGCAAACAGAAAAAAAAAATGAAAAACAGGAAGTCTGATGACTGTAAAAGCTCATTTGATTTTTTTTTCTTTGGTGTCTGTGCATCACTCAGCTCAATAAAACCATTAACTTTTTTTTTTTTTTTGGTCTTTTATCGTAAATCCGTCTTTGAGCAGGCGGTGTGGAGACAGACAGGCTGACTGAACGACTGGCCCAGTCTCCACTGGCTATGGACGGGAATTGATTGGTCGCAGCTCGGTGAGCTAACAGGCAAACCGAGGGGCTATTGGTGCAACTTCAGACCACCTTATAGTGCTGTACACCAGCAGCCACTTTTCTCCAACATCAACACGAGTTTACAAACTTTTTACATAACATCACTTGTGATTACTTTTGAGTGCTCTCTTTGTTGCACAAGTCAACATCTCTATAAATGTTGATACCTGTGAAAATTAACAGATGAAAGTAAACAAGCGTTGGGGTGTGATTTGCATTCACCTGTTGGGGTCTAACAGAACATCTGTTCTCTTTTACAATATCTGCAAGGGTATTCTAGTGTGTTGAAGATGAAAGCCTGCCCATCTCCCACAATGCACTGCCATCAGTGACATCCTCTTCATGTGTTGGTCTTTGGAGGATTACAGAAGAGTCTTAACTAAAAGTAGAGCAGCGAATTTCCTTTTCCTCGATTGGGACACAGGAGTGCCGGTGATTCCACAGTGACTGTTTTCACACAAAACAGTCACAGAGCTAATCACACAATTTCCCACACACAGGGACCACATACAGTTCAGCTGGGAGGTGAATCTCTACACGCACTTTCAGAATTTCATATTAAAGTGGTTTACCCAGTGCAGTCCCTTCAGATAGTCAGAGGTTACCTGTACTCTGAGAACTAGGTGAGGAAGTAGAAAGTAGCACTAACAAGTTTGACTTCCTCTGCACTATAATAATGCAGTTTGAATGTCAAGCTTACAGTATATTCTCATTCAAACATCTGGGGTCAGTGCAATTTTCTGTTGCATTAAAAACAAGCAAATATGCTTATAAAGGCTGCAATTATTTAACTAATAAGTAAAAATAGTGATATTTTAAAACATTGCAATTCAAAATTATATTTTAATATCTTCAGTCTTCAGTGTTACATGATCCTTCAGAAATAATTTTAATATGCTGATTTGTTGCTCAAAAAACAAATCTAATGTTAAAAACAGCTGTGCTGCTTAATTTTTGGAGAAATCTTAATATGTTGTGGATTCTCTGATGATCAAAAAAAGACTTTTGATCATTTTATTGCTGGAATCACAGGAAGCAAAATGTTTGTATTTTGGTGTTCCCGTCTTACCTTCAGAAGGGTCCAGGCGTCGCGCCCTCCGCCCATGTTTGGAGTTGTTGTGGACGAACATGTTATCTGACACGGCCAGGACATGGCCGTCCACATTCACTGTGGTGGACACCACCACCTACAGAGACATCAAAGCATCTTTACACCGTTTATGTGCATCTAAAACCAAATTTTTTGTCTGTTCCTGTGCATTCTCACCTGAAATCGCCTCATGTCTCTGGGATTCCCTGCATTTTTCAAACAGTTCTGATTACACTTGAGAAAGAATTTCAGGAAAAATCTGCAAAAGAAAGACAGAAACACTTTTAAGCGACTTAAACACAAGGAAAACACTCAAGTGTCCATATATAAACAGCCACCAATGAGTGATTTAGCCCACTTTTGAAGACACTCTGTGTAGACGTACGATATGCAATTAAGAATTGAAGTTAGATTTTTCTTCCTTTATATCGAAGACCGACTCTAGCTTTGTTGATTTACTCGTATTTTTACCTCTGCCTCGTGCTATTGATCGGGAATGGATATCAATGAAGATGAGCCGTAATAGCCTCCGCTGCTGGAGGTGGGCTACAGTATGAAATGGATTGCAGTCTTAATGCATTTGCCCTGGCTGGTAATCTCTATGCATTCATCTCCAGGACCATAAGCCCCACTATTTTGATGGAGTGCTTTCCTTTTAATTGCCACATTATCACAATAATAATCCGGGCAGTTAACAACCAGCAAGGTCGCAGACAGCCATGTCACATTAACCACAGGATAACCTCCGCTGTTGCCGCCCCACGGAGTGCATGGAGAGAAGGATGCTGGGAGAAAAAGCGGTGAGAGAAGCCCCGTCTAGTAAATAAATGGCCGGCATCTGCAGACGCCATTGATTTCTCCCTAATAAGACAGTAACAATATCTTTAAAAACACACTGTGCTAACTCAAGCGATTTTTTAGAACCACACTTTACCGCATGACATAATCACCATATATACTTTAACCCCATCAGTGCTCTTACGGAGAGATAGATAGGAAAGAGAGAAATCCGGCGAGAAAGGGAGAAAGGGAGAAAGCCTGCTCTCTTTAGCTGGTATCGACTGATACTTGATCTGGGTTGCTCTGTTGGCTGCTAATGCCCTTTATGGCCATGGAATACAATAATATGGGGAACCCATCCCTGAGCTCCATTCATATGATATTGGAGTCCTTGGAAGGAGAGATATGGATCAATAAGGATTGAATTAAAACACAGCAGGAGACAAGGGCTGTAAGTGAAGCTCTTCTCAGATATTAGAGGAGTACTGTGTTTATACACCGCCCCAGTCATCATCTGAAAGTAGAGAATCCTGCCTGAATCGTAGGCTTAAACCTGTCCTGCTTTGGCGGTTCTGGAACAGAACAGCGAAATACAGAAGAGAAGAGAGAGAAAGAGAGAGAGAGATGAGGGCACGGAGGGGGAGAAAGAAGCACGTGACTGGAGAGAGTCTCGTAGGTCTAGACTTCTCCATCTGCCACTGGGCAGGAGTTGACAGGGAATGTGAGATTCCAGGTCTCATCCTGGAAAACCGGCAACACTTCAAAGCAGGTCAGCTCCCTTCGGATCGGGGCAGGACTAACCCAGTGTTTGGAAGTGTGCGGGATGAGGGGGGGAAGAGCTGCTTTTAGATGACAAGGCTCGGGGTGGAATGGAGATCTCAGACAGGAAAACGGGGGCGAGTGGAAAGACACGAGCAGGGCAGATTCAGAATGAGTCCGGTGTAACCAGCAGACTTTAAAGGAATATACTGGGTTAAATGCAATCTGAGCTGTATCAACAGCAAGTTTGACCTGCTCTTCATAACCACATGAAATATTTAGATTAAAATCAAGAAATGCACAGAAATGCATGTTCATAGGGCATTTTTCTATGCTCACCATACAGATGTTGGAATTCTCAAATATTTGTCAATTATAAAAACAAAAGTCGGAAGTCAAAAGAAAAAAAAAAAGATTGTATATACAATAATCGTTTCATATTATTGACACTTTTCAGCGTTTTCATTTCCAAGTGTGAATACATGTCATCCTGAAGTCCCCTCGAGGCCTTTGCAATGACTGATATTGTACCTGGGATACAAAGACCCCAGTATGAAATGGACAGACAGCTATAGGAAAAGACAGAATGACAGAACAGGCAAAATTGAGGTGTGGACAGAGAAAGACAGCGAGAGAAGGGAAAGACTAACTCTCACGCTGAACCTCTCCCTCCCCATCTAAAACTTATTAAAACAACATAAATAATTAATGACCTTCTAGAGCCAGGGCTCGGTTATTAGTCTCAGCGTTCCTTTTTCTCCATCCTTCTCTCTGTCTCTCTTTCTGTCTTTTGCTGTCTCTCTCTCTCTTTCTGCTCTTAAAAAAGTGGGTAAAGATAATGAGGGAGTTGGCGTCTCTGTTGTAAGCCGTCACCTCATTACGCTGGCCTGCAATCAATTACAGGGGGATGTGTGGCCCTGTCAGTCCCTAATGTGCCTCCAACTCCCGAGTCAGGAATTACTGCTGGTCTACAGCACCCTCTCCACTTCTCTCTCTCCATCCCTCTATCTCTAACTTAAGGGACTGGCGAGGAAGGGGCACTGGGGCCGAAAAGAGACCAGGCTGGTCAAGTAGGCAGCGGGCTGTGAAGGCCAGGTTCCCTCACCTGTAGCTCTGACAACCTGAGAACCTTAGCTGTGTGAGAACAACTAACATGAAGAAAGACAGTTTGGGTTGTTTTATGGGTGATGCTGGTAATCGTATTGTATGTTTGGCATGTTTTGATGGACAAAACCTGAAAGCTTGTGAATAAAAAAGAGCTAAGTGTAAAATCTGAGCAAAAATCAGAACACCTAATAAGGTTTGTGTTTGTGTTTCACTGAAGTCCCAACTTTTGTATCTCCTCAAACTCCTTGAGAGAAATAAAAATAAAACAAAGAAATGAGGCACAGTATAAGGTATACAAATATTGTGGGTAGTACAGCTCAGTTCATATAGAGATTTCAAACTTTTTACTGCAGACTTTGGTGTCATAGCAAATCTGAGGACAGTTTGAGATATAATTTAGATCTTTTCCAAAACTCTAGAGGGGACACATGGGAAATTATTAGTGCCACTGGAGAAAAATCGAATAAAATGCATAAAATGATTACAGAAAAATACTGAGATACTGAAAGGATAATTCATTCTAAATTGTAATTTATGTAACCCAAAATGACATTGAACTCCATTAACAGTATGGACAAAAACATTTCTTTCAAAATATCTTCTTTTGTGTTCCACAGAAGAAAAAAAGCTAAACAAGTTTGAAATGACGGGGTGAGTAAATGTTTTGGAGGTGAAATATGAACTTTTTCTCCAGAGTGAAAAGTATTTAAAACAAGACTTACTTTAAAACAATTTTCACCCGGAAACTGCTAGTAACTTTCACAAACAATTACACAGAAATGGAAAGCAATTTATAGAATTAAACATAAAACTTTGAAATGAAATTGTGCTAATGTTTTATTTATAACTTCAAAAAACACAAAAAATAATAAAAAATACATTGCAGACACACTTTCCAAGAGTAAGTGACTACAATTATAGTTCAGATTACATCTTGTTGAAACAGTCTTACACACATACGCACACACACAAATGCTCACATGATGTGTGAAAAAGAGCATCTCTGTCTGCTCACCCATCATCTCACACACACATACGCACATCCCTGGAGTCTCTCACTTATTACGTTAGGCAAGAAGAAGAAGAAGAAAAAAAAATCAATATTTCAGCAGAGGTATTTTTAAAAGCTGCCATGGCTCCAATTCTCGGCCACCGTTTGCTTCGAGCGCTCGTTGCTTTCTATGAAAAGATGCTTTCTTTGAGACAGGAGGTGATCGCTTATAGTCTCTGCATTTGATGATTTTTGTCCCATTCACAATATTTGGTTCTCTCAACTCGCTGACTGATATCCATTTAACTCACTGCATTGAAAAGGTAGAATCAAAGCACAATCATTTGACTGTGCTTGCTCTGTCTGGCCCTCTGAACGGCCTGCTTGTAGCTAACGGCGTGTGTAATTATTTTAAAGCCATGTAATAGAATTTCTAACAATAATTTAGTGCAGTCCAATAATTTATTTTGTATAATAGCAAAGAGAACATTCCGGAAGAGAACCAGAGGTTATAATATCATTTTACCGACTTTGTCCTGAATTCAGAATCATTTTAGTTAATGAGGACAGGATAATATTAACAATAAAGGTGTACAAAAAAGACAAGGTGTGGATATGTGTGTAAGAGAGAGAGAGAGAGAGAGAGCATGGGGCCCTCCTTTGCTCTCCTACACGTCATCAATTATTCACTAGCCAAGATGGCAATTACAGGACCGTGTACAATCAGACTAAATATTTAATAAGGCACTCAAACAGTCTCTAGAACGGATCTTTGTCTCTCTCTTCACAGTCTCATCCTTTACACTGCATCTACTGGCCGCTCTCCTGGCCTCTTACCTTTGTTATGAGTACAAAAAAAATTTATACAGCTCACAGACTCCTGCACATATCAGAGATGAACATCTCCTCTGGATTTCATTTCAATTAATAAGAAATATATGTATATATATTGTATGCATCTGGGGAATTTGTAAAACATGAAGGGAACATTAGGGAATTTATGTGGATTTTCAAGAATAGGAAAATCATCTGCCTGTTAAAAGGCAGATTAAAGAGAAAATTATGTCAAAAAAAAGGAAAAGTTAAATAAATGCTGTTCTTTTGAACTTTGTATTCATTAAAGATCACTAGACAAAATGTATAACCGGTTCCCTCAAAAATATAAAGCCCAACCTCATAACAAAGTGCTAAATTGCTAGAGACAAGGATGGGAAAATGAATCCATGACTTCACCATCTATACTCTGGGAAAATGGGAAAGAAGGAGGTGCAGACAGAGAGATAAGAAATGAGAAGATCCTGCAAAAACCCTGATGGTGGGATGTTTGTTTGGATCGGTGAACAGTGTCCTTGTGTCTGTTTGTACTTAACGGCAGAGACAGAAGATGAAGCAACTCAAATCACACTCACACAATCGCTCCTCCCTTGCGATCAGATTTCCTCGAGACCCTCCTAAGCATTATTTTGGCCTCTGTTGCCATGGCAAAGTACATATTTGTACCTCCAATCGAAATCAATCCATGACATAATGCAGTAAAGAGAGAGCGCGTAAAACACGTGAGCACGGCTGACCTCACAATGGAGGAATGGATCAGAAATTACTGCAAGCTGCACTTCCTGAACAGAGTCACTTATTACGCCCATAAACGAAACCCCAGAAACCTGCCACACTTTCACACGGTCCATTATGTGAACAGAAACCACATTTCCTTGTGAAGTCTGAATCATTATACTCAGCCCAATAAATATACGTTTTATGAAACAACACACTCTTTAACTGACTGTCAAATGTCAAAAGCGACAGTACAGACTGCAGGGAACCAGAAGTAGATCTTACAGATGATTTGGTCACCATCTGATGCCGTATTCAGCCTTACAGGAAGGACTGGGTGAATGTGTTCCTGGGTGATTTTTTGCTGTACATGGAGATCAAACCATTAGACTTGACTCTGAGAACAGTGAAAACTAAAACATA
>JAUYWG010000048.1:7964929-7979536 GCA_034779775.1 Enteromius afrohamiltoni
TATAAATAAATAAACAATTTATATTCATATAATAATGGACTTAATAATATTAGATTTGTATTCTTTATTATATTATCTGTAACATAATTAAAAAATTAAAAACTTGCAAATCAGGCAAATATACTGTATGTTAATAATACACACGCACACATACACACACATATATATATATATATATGTACTGTATTTGTGTATGTGTGCATGCATGTGTGTGTGTGTGTGTGTGTGTGTGTGTGTGAAAACTGAATTTCCTTCACTGATCCAATTGACCATTTCCTCATCCTTCCCTGAGTCAAGAACTGAAGTGGAAGGCCTGTAAGCAGTATATCTACTCTCCGAATCCCGTTACAACACTGTCTTCTATCTCAGCCATCACGGTTAACAGCCTGTCCAGTCAATCAAGCCAAAGAAGGAAGAGACGATGGAGGAGAAGAAAAGAAAACAAAGAAAATCCCTCCTTGATGCGTGTAGGCTGACAGCTCTATCCAAGCCCCCCAGTGTTGAAATCAAGCTGTCACTCTTCCACCATGGAAATAGAGGAATTGTGCGCTCAGATTTAAATACCGCCTATAATAGCTTCCCATCTATCAGGCCTGCTGGCCGGTTATTCTTAGACACATACATTAGCCCTTGGCCCAGATAGGAATGTCACCAGATTAAACATCCAATTTGTTAACCGGGCCAGGCCAGGGGTGCTGCTTCTTGACAGAACTTACAAACAAGCCCAAATGGCCCCATTTTTCACCCACAGGCCTGCTGGATTTTTCTACTTAGACAGAGGGAACCACTACAGATGGGGAGGGAGAGAGGGAGGAAGCGTGGACGTTTTTTTTTGTGGGTAAGACGAGGAGAAATGGAAGGTGTTTTCTGAGGCCACTTAATCTCAGGAAGAGCCATAAAGACTAAAAAGGAGTTTTTGTCATGCAGTATTAATTTCGGGAATATTCCCTCATTAAAGCACAGCAGAAACAGATATTCCATGGACGTCTCTCTCTTACTGCCAAAACTCCAGCATGCTGAGGGCTTTCTTAGTGGGATTCTTTCCCATGCATCATTACGACTGAGGGAAAATAAACAGCATAATGTAAAAAGATTGTTCTAAAAAATTAGCTCACCCAAAATTCTGTCATTATTTACTCACCCACGTCTTTTTCACTTTTTTTTCAGCAGGCTGTTAAGCACTGTGAACATGAGCATGAGCACTGGATGAGTCTGTTTCATGAATGAATCATTCAGAAAATTTTACTCAACTGCATCAAGGATTTCACTGAAGAATGATTTGTTTAGCAACTTCTTAAATGAAGCCACAAAACTTTTATGGTGCTCCCTCGATGTTTTGCAGCGTCCTCATGCACCTTTTTATACTTTTTATTATAAGTGTTACATTATGTTATATTCTTCAAAAACATAAGATCATCATATGCAAATTTTGACAGAATTTTGGGCAGAACTATTGCTTTAAAGTCCATGGAATCCAGAACATCCTGCGCTGTCAGACAGCACTAATCCTCGGCAGTGGTCCTGTCAAATCCTAGCGAGCGAACAGATATATTCACTGAAGATGAAGTTGTAGATTAGAGCGTGTGAAGGCCCTGTGGACAGATTGGGAGCATATTGGGGAACAGAGGGAGAAACAGTGAACCAGATGCCACCAGTTAAAACCCTCAGAATGGGAGAAAGAGTGAGAAATATGGGCGTCCGACACCGCTCGCTGGTGGAAGCCGTCCGCGGGGAGATATCTTACTCAGGGGAGGGAATGAATGAAGCTGTGAGGTCACTGCACACTACAGCGACTGTCAGTGCTTTCACTGCTAGCTGTTAGATCAAATGTTCAGTGTTTACTGAACAAAAATCATCAATCAAAGGACATAAGTGATCAATTGCAGAGAGTGTAAAAGTATTTCTTTATATAATTTAGATTAAATATTACAGGACAGGGAACATGAAAAAGGAGGAATATAAAAACAGGTAGTTGTGTAGGTCATGCAGAATGCTAATAAACAATATTAGCAACTAGTTAATAGTGGGAATTGGTACCATATGAATGGAATTTCTATTACACTGCTATGATGCCTTTTTAAAATAAAATAAAATAAAATAAAAAATATTTTTTTTTGCAAATAATAATAAAAAAATATACAATATAAATAATTATACAAAAATAATAAAATCCAATCATCGTAAAAAGGTTTATATGTCTACAATGCTTTTGGAGAAATCATCCATTCACGAGAGTAAATGATGATCACTCAGTCAAAATGGACCCCAAAATGGAAAATTCAAGTTTCCAAATAAATGAATAAATAAGTTTTGAACACAGAAGAATGGGTATGGAACAACATGAAAAGTCAATAACGATAGTAATACCAACCATTTTAAAACAACCACAAAAATCTTAACAGTAGTGAAAATGTAGATGTGAAGGAAGAAAAAAAATCCAGTTCCACAGTCAGATGTTCCAGCATTTGAACCGAAGCCAAGCACAAGGTAAATCAGAGGGCTAAGTGAGTGCACCACAATACATGTGAGAGTCCTTTAAGACTGGGAGAATAAAAGAGTCAGCCAGTGAAATAGCCTCTGCCTCTTTAAGTAGAAACTAATATAATTTCTCTCACGCCAGCAAACAGGAGTATTTTATTATTCCAAAATCGTTCTTCGGGGGGAAAGTGATTTATACCTCACTTTATCTGTCAGACAAATGTTTCTCTTTATGGCTATTACCATTCCGAACCGGCGGCAGGCAACACAAAACTAATATAGTGTGTGAAGTATTTAATTAAGTATCTGGGTAGGGATGGCTGAACGTCTTGCTTTATTGAACCAAAATTAAAAATAACTCCTCCATTTGAATAACGCCTAGGGCTCGCCTCTCATCCGCCTCATTTTAATATCACTCATGCCACTTTAACCTTTGCAAGCACCGCGTCCGTCATTTGTTTGTCAATCGAGAGAAATCCGTACAAACACAATCCACGCGCAACTTGAGACGCTCTCAAACAAAACCGTGTGTATTTGAAACCTCATAAACAAAGAACACAAACACCTCCAGGTTACTCAGGCTGCTTTTCAACTGTGTTTTGCTTCATTTTTGAAGTGGGGCAGAAGAAAAGAAAAAGTCGAAACGAAGAAGAGCCGACGTATCAGCCCTAGATACAGTATGTTGATTTGAAATGCACACATGATGCAATGCTTACATAGTAAATGTAATTTGCACGAGCTTTGAAGTGTTTAGAGAGCAGCAGCCATTTTGGGGAGCGTCAGACACTGGGTTTAATTAAACACGACGGGAACACAAATAATGGAGGGAGAGAACTTATTCTGAACGTGAACACCACCGAAAACAAAATCGAATTACCACGAACGGGGCCGGGCTGCCAGGAAAGATGAAAGTTCGCTCTTCATTCAGGGTGACAAGAGTGCGAGTGAGAAAGAGATAAAAAAAAATCCAGATGCAGGTTTTAAAATCACAGAGCAGATATTATCCATCTGTTTGGCACACCTCATTCTCTGCTGCATTGAGGAGACGGTCATGGACAAGGTGAACCCAGCATCACCATCTGGCTGTGTGCTGGCCTGGACAGAACCGAGGACAGTTACACACTCCAGAGAAACACACACACATACGCAGTCGCCAACATCTTCTTCCAATCTTTTCAATCTTCTCGACAGGGCTTTGTTTGGAGGAACACTTCATACCAGGGTACGGCTTGCCAATCAGAAATAGGTTGTTGGTTCCTGTCCCTAGAGAGAGGGTTCCAGAGCGCGTGTGCAAGAGGAAAGTTGGGTTTCTTGTTCGCTCAGGCGGACTATGAGCGTACACAGCTGGGGTGAGTTTGACTAAATGAGAATCTGTTCAACAGTGCCGCTCGGAATCCAGGCCTGCAGGTGAAGACTTTATGTTTCGATTTACATTCCGCAGAAATTTGATGAATGCTGCTCTTTTTTTCCCCCCGTGTTCTCAAATCAGCATCTCGTCTGGTGAGGCTCAAAGTTGCCAGAAAAGCCCTGAGTGATGAGTGAGCTCAGACGTGCATGAGTAACAGTATGACAATGATAGAAAGCTGCCAATGCTGGGAAAGAGAGAGGTCAAGCGTTTATCCACGGCTGCCTCCAGATTGCAAACCTACACCTGCTGAACACAAACGCTTTTGTTTGTTAAACAGCAGAATGGATTTAGTCTATGTTCTCGGCCGGGCGGTTACGCTCAGATAGCGTATTGATTTATCGGAGGCCGGTCACTTGGGATCGTAGATTCAAACTGTAGCGCGCTGCGGGGTTCGGGGTCATGTGATTTGTACGCCATTAAATCCAGCGTGACTGAAGTAGACTGTTTGGCCTGTGCTGACATACTGTGTGCTTATTAGTGGTTATAGAAGAAAGCATGCTGTCAGAAGGTGATGCCGCTATACAGTAAGAAATAACAAAATACTGCCCTTTTCAGGATAGTTTGCTTCAGTCTAAATTATTTATTGTTTTTTTAAGGATGTCATGCTTTCACTGTGTTAATAAATCATATAAATCATTGTGCATTTTTTTCTTATATTCAATTAAATAATGCAACGGACATCAAGGAGAACTGTGTTAACTGATGATAAATAACTTTTTTATTTGTTGTGTGATATTGTGTGTTATTAATAAAGTTTAAGTTTTTTAAACTGGCTTAACTATCATATCATTTTTAATTATTAAACATCATTTTTTTAAACAATAATTTGCATTTAATCAACATTATTATTATTGTTGTTCTTCTTATTAAATATTTTCATAATATTTAATCAACTAATCTATAATCCCAAGTAACCGGTCTCCAATAAATTAATGCAATCTGCCAAATTTCTTGCCCAAATACAATCAACAAACAAATAAATAAATAAATAAAAATAATTTCTTAAGTTCTATGTCATATAAAATAATTAAAAGGACGCAATTAATTAATTAATACATGCATTTTAGAAGTAAATTAATAAATAAATAAATAAATACAATTTCTTAAGTAAAATAATAATAATAATAATTCAAATCTATATGATACAGAATAAATGAAAGAATGTAGGAATTAATAATAAATAATATTTATTTAACAGTAAAATTTACTGAGAATGAGTAGGATTTAGGCATTGCCCTCAGATGTGTCAGAAACAAATCTTTTCCTTTTTCTTGTGTGATAAAAGTGGCCAGAGTAATTTAGAGAGGAAATAGAAAATAAAAAGATCTCAGAGAATGAATTTGATCAGAGCGCTATTGCCACGAGTCGACATATTGATCCTGGTGCGGCACTGGGTTCAGGTTGTAGCGTATTTCATTTGTGCGGATGTGTTGATAAGTTCTGGAAGATCTGATAAGTGATGTTAGCGGTGTCCTGTGAGAGTTACACTCTCCTATATAGTCTACTAGACTTTCGTCCCGTCATGCGTGATGTATTGCGTTATTAAGAGGACAACGGCTGGGATCTCCTTTTCAGGACTGTTCCGCACAAGTTCCCATATCACAAAAGAGCAGCATGGGGACGGCGCCATGGACAAACAGAGAGAACAGCTCCTGTCACATCCCGTCAGAACGTGTGAGATTAAAAAAGGCTGCCACTCAATTAATAAATCACCTCCTCCCTTACAGCTGTGGGAGCAGCTGGTCTCTCTGGCACTAATAACACAGAGTGAGGGGCTGAGGAAAATGACGAGGAGGCCCGAGGCCTTATGGTGTGACAGCACCTCCTCAGCTGTCTGAGAGGAGCTAACACAGCCCACATGCCTGTGGAGGACTTCATCACCCAGAGGAAAAATTCTACTGCTCAGACGTTGCTCTTCCAAAGCTCAAGAGACATGTTGTAGATCTCATTAATGTTTCATTAAAAGATTGTATCTCCAAAAATAAAATAACAATTAAAAAAGAAAAAAAAATAACAGTGGTCGGCATACAGCAAGCTAAAAAAGGCGATTAAATAAAAGCATTTTATATTAAATTCATTTACAAAATAATTATAATTATATATAATCAGATCAAACATTTTATTATTTTATGATGTGTGATTGACATGAAAGCTAAAATATAATTATAATCGTCTTGCAAAAAAAATGCAAAATGTTCAAATTTAATTTTTTAAAGAAATTGTGAATATAAAGTATAATGTATTAAAATATATAAAATAGTGTCTCAAATTAAGACAATATTTAAAACCATCAAATAAATGCATTCATTAAACAAATTTAAAAATTAAAGTAAAATTAAATAATTTTATGATTTTTATCATTTCATTCATTCATTCATTCAAAAAAATTCCTAAATTAAATAAAAAACAAATAATAGTTAAAAAAAAAACACATTGTAATTTCATAGCTATTTTGATGAAAAAGTTCCATTCTCAAATTGCTGAAAGACCTACAACTCATTATTGCATCACAAAAACCCCTCAGGAGAAAAATCGGAGAAGCATGACATTGACTGTTGTCTATGAGAAACTATTGAGATGTTAAGTTCTTAGTTTTGATTTTCCTAAAAGAACAACTGAGGAGGAAACAAACCCTGCATTTCAATATTCAGATAATTAATGAAACTCTAAGGAAAAAAAAGTTCTGCATAAGTGAAACCGAACTGCTATAAAAACAGCCGATATTTCAGCGTGGCAGCGTGCCGAGGGACAGAGAGGGATGGAGAGCGAAAAAGAACAGGAAGAAGGGGCCCAAAGAGAGCGGTGCAGGTGCGAAGCTTGGATGCGTCCCAGCCCCACACACTCCATTGGCGCATACGCACTTAATCACGCAGGTCACAAACCAGCACACCCTCCAACGCACTGATCTCGCCAAATACCTCTCATGACAAAGGAATTATCTCAGCATCAGCTGCTGGGCGTACTCACTTGCATTCTCTCATTCTCAAGATCTTCAGCCAGTCCGGTGTCATCTTAGCAACTGAGTTTGTGTATGTATAATATGGATACTGTATACAGCACAAAACAAACAGAGCCGTAACAAATAGCAACAGGAGGCTGAGTCGAGATCAAAACGGTCAGCATAAACAAACACGCGCACACTCGCACGCACAACACTAGAATTCCCTGGGAACGGGCTTATCGCCCCATCTGATTGGATGAATTCTGGATACTTGATGAATGTGATGGTTGAAAAGCAGTAGAGCACATGAGAAATTATACATCTCGGAACTCATCTCTGGAGCCTTTCAGAGAGTAAATGTCATTTTACTGCCATGGCATAATAAAAGCGTTTTGTTTGTTTTTAAGATTTCTTGGTCTTCCGAATGGAATAAGTGACTCATCAGGGACTGCCGGCTTTGGAAGCTTCCGACATATAATTAAAAAGAAAATAAATAAATATAGGAATTGTGACTTATGTTTTCTGATTTTTTTTTTTTTAATTAGCTAATTCTGTGATAGAAACTTAGAGTTGTGAGACACAAACTTGCGAAATATAAATTACCAAATCTGAAAAAGCAGTAAAAGAAAAAAAAAAAAAAGTCAGAAATGTGAGATTTTTTTTTTACTTTTCTCTCTTGCAAATCAGAATAGTGTGTTGTAAACAGATATGTCAGATACACACAAACTCATAATTGCAAAAAATAAATAAAATAAAAAAATAAATCAGCATGCATCACATTTACCTTTTTATTTTTATCCCTTTATTCAAAAATAAAAGAAATAAGAATTGTGAGATAAAGAGTAATAGAGTAATGAGTATTGAGTAAAAATACTGAGTAAAGAGTATTGTAATCTCCCATAGCAACATCTGCCAACATCTAAAAAAGATAAATAAATCTCTTTAATCAGCAGGCAAAAATAGCACATGATATTTTAGTAACATCGTGGGATGCTTTTCAAAGCATTGCGATTTGTGCTTGCTGTGAATAAAAACTAAAATAGAAAGACAAAAAGTTGTAGCTGCACTGCTAGTTCTGTAAACACGTCACCGGGCCTTTTTCAGAGCAGAGCTGCTGTTGTTCAAGTCACCTGTTTCTCCTTATCGCAGCGTTTTATGTCACCATGTTCTCGCAGAGAAAGGAAACATGGGAAGTGAGCAGAAAGAGAGAGAGGGAAGTGCACGCACACACTTACACAGCCCTGATTTGTAGGGGAAGCCATGGCGCAATTGAAGCAATTTGTTCTTTGCCATCTACGACACATGGCCAGACGAAACGCAGCCCTACTAATTGCTCTGCCTGTAACCCCCACCCTTTTCCAAAGCCACCTCTCTCTCTCCTTCTCTCTCACACACACACAAACAAACACACATGCAAATGCAAGAGCATTCGAGCCAGGCAGCCAGGTCAGAAAGGTCGCGAGGGAACTGGACCGATTCTGGATTTCTCTCTCCTCCGCTTCAGTCCGGCTTCAGTCTCCATTCAGTCGGCCTGCTAAATGCCTCATCAACATGTTTAATCAAATTAGTAAGCAGCCAAAAATTGACGCTTTTCATTAATTATACAGGATAATTCTAATTGCAAATTCAAATGTATTCGCTCTGAACAGAAGGTGTTCAGTAATATTTCAGGGAATTTGCATATTAAATGGGGGTCGTTCTGCATTATGTATGATAATATATGCGCATTGTCTTTATTTTTAACTCGCGGGCCATATGCGCCACTGCTTGCCAGAGCAGGTGAAAAAAGTCCGGAGTGTTTAATTTTGCTGAACAAACGCATCGAGGCGGCTTGTCAAGGGTTGTATGGTCGGTGTCAATCTTTGTTTTTTTTCTGTTTTCCCGACCCTTCTTTTGATTACAGCCGCCAGTGCAGCCACCGGTAAACAAACTCTGTGTGTCTGTACAGGAAACAGGAAGTCCCAGGCGTCCGACTCTTCTCGTGTCATTCCGCTTTGTTGTCGCTGGGTCCGATTCATCTCTTCTCGGCTGTATCAGAGCCACCCCGTCAGCAGTTCTGCCCTGCCAGGGGTGGACGTCTCCTGCCATGTGGCCGTCGTGGCAGTCTGCATTAACCCAGACAATGAGCAGCGTCCACAAAATCTGAGCCAGACACAAACCACGTGCTCAGAGAATATTGCATTACCCACTAAAACAGCTTAGAGCTCTTCAGATCATGTCTAGCTGTAATGAGCTATGCTTGAAAACTAAATCCTCACAGTGAGAGTAACAGGCGTTACATTCTTAAATGAACAACACTGTTTTTTCTATTTATTTACTAAAAATACAATTGGAAACCTCATGCTGGGTCATATTTAACACTTTTATTTAGTATATAACCCCACACAATAGCTCTGTAATTCTCTCATGTTTAGAAATGCTGCATTTATTTGATCAAAAATACAGCTTAGACAATCATATTTTGCAATATTAGGAAAATTTAAGATAATTGTCTATTTTAATACTGTAATGCAAATTTTTTTTTAATATGCTGAATTGGTGCTCAAGAAACATTTCCTATTATCGTCAATGATGAAAGCATTAATATTTTAGTTGAAACCTTGATGCATTAAATGTCTTTACTGTTGGTACTGGTCAATTTATTTCACTATTATGCACCTATTTTTTTTTTTTTTTATTAGTATACTGACCCTAATCTTTTTCAAGTAAAAATCTAAATATAAAGCAAGTATATGTAAAATACAATACAATATAATATATTTACATACAATATACTAACTTGGCATTAGATAATATGATTATTTAGATTCTCTAATATACGTGTTTTGGCTTACTTCTTTTTTAAATTTGTTTTTCAACTTATTAATAAAATGCATACTCTAAAAGCAATTCTTAAATTCTAATGGTACTTCTCAAGTATATTTTTCTCAGTTATATGGACAATACACTATTAACTCTAGTATGGTTAACAGCCTATATTATACTTCCAATTTCTGGAATTTTCTTCCAATCACAAAATATATGCAAAATATATAATGCATTGTAACTTGTTACTTTAAAAGACATCATCCCTCTCCACTGCTAACTGATTCAGGCGAGGGATCCAGGTACAGGCAGGAGTGAAAACCAATGCTCCAGTTGAACCGGAATACAAAGACTCCAGGAGCCCAAGCTGCATCTCAGCTGTCATTAAATTTGCAAGCTGTTTTATTGGAATCAGTTTAAAACAAGATAGACGTGTAAATGGGTATCAGCTTCTGTGTTACCGCCTGGCCCAGTCCCAAGTCAGTTTTCTGACGAAAAAAGGAGTGATTCTTCAAAAGGAGATGAAAGGAGCGTTTTTCACTGTGGAGAGAGCAGAACAATGATGGGGTTCGGAAAATTGAACTTTGTTTATTTAAAATTACTCTATGCTGTTTGAACTTGACGCAACATTACCCAGTTGCACGTACAGGGAGAGTCGGGCCGAATCGCATTAGTGAGAATCACAAACTGCATCCCTGTAGTTTCAGGTACAAATCTCATTTTCCTTTCACTGAGAACACACACCAACACTCCCAGACAGATGAGATATAGGCTCGGACCCCATTCAAAGTGTGAGTCTGAAGTCTATTGTATAGCGCTTATTGATTTTTCTGAACTGTTATCTTCATCAGGCTGTTTTTTACCTTTTAAAACAGTTTGGCACAAACTGACATGTTCTTTAGAGCTGTTGCGGAGGTGTTAATGCACCTTGGACTGGCAGAGGAGGGGCTGGTAAGACCCTTTAAAGGTAAAGATTAATTACAGGCTGAGGTGAGGTGACGAATAGCGCGTGTGTGTCTGCGCGTGTGTGAGGGATGATGACAGCGCCCTTAATGAGCTGAGATCACAGTTCCCAGCGTTCCATCTCCGTTATACAGGACAGCCTTTATTAAGCGCCATACACTACACTGTCACAGGCTTTAAACATGTTCACACCTGCACATATTCACCTGTCCAACACTGTGCGCACGCTGCTTTAAGACACCAGGATGATCTATCAATTCAGTTACACCCTCATTCTGAAGAACAGATTGCATACATAAATTAATCACACAAACAAAAGAAGACATCAATAAATAAAGACAAGTCTGGAAGTATGAAAGGTTATAACAACAATGGAAAACTTCCAAGGGTGAGTTGTGTTAGAGAAAGTACTTTAAAACTGTAGCTGCATGAGCTGAAAACTTGATCAAATATGGTGAAATATCATTAATTTTAAATAAAATTAAATGTTTGTTGTTTTCAGTTTCACATGGTCATTCAAAAATAATTATAAAAAGCTGATGAACATTTCTTAAAATATAAATGTTAAAAAATAGTTTTTGGAAAAAAAAACGTCAAGAGGGCAGAACTTATATAAAACAGGCTTTTTGAAGTCTTGAATGCCAATTTTGATTCATTTAATGATTCCATGCTGAAAGTAAGATTTTTTCTCTAAAAATAAAATAACACCTAGAGTATGTTACAAGCTTGCAAGCTAAAATAGATAACTACACTCAAGCTATTAAAGGAAATGCA
The DNA here is from genome assembly GCA_034779775.1 of Enteromius afrohamiltoni. Lineage (NCBI taxonomy): Eukaryota > Metazoa > Chordata > Actinopteri > Cypriniformes > Cyprinidae > Enteromius > Enteromius afrohamiltoni. The sequence goes on from JAUYWG010000048.1 coordinate 7,976,299, forward strand.
ACAGAAAACCTAAAATTGCATGCTCAAAAACAAACAGAATCAATTTTGTGATCCATTTGATTTACTTGAATCGTTGATCAGATAAACAATATAACATTAATAACAGTGTAGTATTCTGCCACGTGGCTGCTTGTTGGATAAAACAGTTCATTGTTGGAAAAAAATACTTAAAAGCATCTGCTAAATGACTAAATGTAAATACAAACTTACAGTACAGAGTTGTAAAGTCTGGGTTTGCCATTATTTCCTGTCTCAGCTTAAAAAAAGGTATGTGTTGAACCTAAATCAATGAATACATAAACCCTCTACATCGATTTGAAATCATCTCATCACATGAATTATTTCTATCTCTCCTCTATTAAAGCCAGCAGTCCCTCAAGGCGCCACCGTCATGGCCGCCAGCAGCGTACTCAAGCCCAGCCATGGGTAAGTGTGAGCTGGCAGGCCCGAGAGAAGCTTTGGCTCCACTAGTCTGTGAATACTGGAGTCCACTACCGCAGCATGCCCAGGACGGGGGGTCTGTCCAAGGACACATTGCTCCTGGAGAAGGACCCTGGACAGATGGGCGGCTGGATCTCAGAAGTGTACACTAACCACTGATGTCAGGCCAGAACTGCTCACTGTTTGCCAACGGTAACATTATGCTCATTTTCTAGTCAGTTATGACTGAGGACACTTGACATATATTGCTCGTTTCTAAAAAGCCCTCGCATGTAGTTCATTCGACATTCAAAACAAGTAAATATTAATTCAAATGCGCACGCGGCACATAACAGCTTCGCTTCATTGCCGTTAAGATACCGATGTTTACCCGACACCCATTTGTTTGGCATTTTTCTGTATGTGTAGCCTGACCGGGTGATTTAGAGGCAGCTCTCAGCCTGCTTAATGACAGTTATTTCCTCCCATATGAGCAGCTCTGAATTAGTGCTCAAATATGTTCCCTTATTACAGTCAATAAAACATGCCATTCTAATTATGAGCAAGTGAAGCAGCTCAGGATGAAAAAAAATACACAGATGTCTCTATCAGAACGTTTGCTGCTAGTGCTCGAGAATGGAAAATATCAGTATAGTACTGTGCAAGCCTGTAGATTTAATCCAAATCCCTTTTGATGGTTATTTCAAATAAGGACATTACACTTTACTACCTACTATCATGTTTTTTTTCCCTGAGCTGTGTGTATGGAGTTTAATAACAATCATATATCACTGCATGCAACACATAATATTCTGTGCTGGTATGATATCTAATGATGCCCAGATGGATGTTGGTGTGTTTGTGTTGTGGATGCACCTGAGCACTCAGTGCCAGTAAAACTCCTTTTCCTCCCTGGTGGCATTGCAACTTCACCACTGAAGGAAAACACAGAACGCTGCCAAGGCTCTTGTGCGCTGCCCAGTCGCTGCACGGCTCTGCCAAAAGCATTTTCTCACTCGCTCACTGCCATTTCCATTTCTGCCAACTTCCAATGACAATGTTATGCTTGTTTGCACCATAAATACATTTAATAGGTATTATGACAACATTCATAAACAGACTGATCAGAATCTGATCTTCTCCGCTGAATATTAAGGTTTTGCATTTAATAGACTGAATTCCTGTATTTTTTGAGACCGGAATACTTTAGGGATTTTATCCAAATGAAACACTATTATTTTGGTTGCAAAGCTGGGTCCGAATTTAAGCTTGATGTCATCAGCTTCTCTCTTCCCTGACTGGTCTCTTTTCACGTTCACTCATTTCACTTTTGGGTGGAACTGTACATTTGCATCATTGGATCATCAGAACCACTGACATTTACTGCTGTAATTATCATTATTAAGAAGTAGTAATAGTACTACTTAAACTATTTATGTTTTTTGTCAATGTAGTGTTTTTAACGCCAATTTTAAACATACAGAAAATAACAATTATAATACTACCATTACTACTACTACTACTAATAACTTCCTTTTCAAGTGCAACTTGCACGACACTAAAATGATCTGGGACTATACCAAACCTCTAGTATGAAGCACTCTTACAGTTCTAAGTCAAAGTAAACACTATTTCTTTGAAATAAAAAAGATAATCTCAAAAGCAGATCTCTGAGCATTAAACTGATCATGGTTTTCTTTCGTTCTGAATAATGATTTGTTTTCCCCCCAGAATCTGCACACCTATTCCATGCTCCTATTTCTCACACATTTGGATTGTTGATGTTGGAGTTCACTTCAAGCAAAATGGTCTTTAAAGCTTTAGACAGCACGCCGCAGATGCTGCCCTCCTCATATTTCTGCCGTTCTCTCCTAATGTCTGTTTCATGTTGAAAAGTCTCAAAAAAAAAAAAAAAAAAAAAAAAACACACTTTGTCAGTATCTTGGTATCTGTTACTGATGACCACTCTCAGGGAATATTCTGTACGTCCAATTCACAAACTTATTATTGTACTTACAACTGAAATTTGTTCACACAACTGCTTTTAATTAAAGTTCTCGATTCGTCATGATTGCGAAATGCATGGGATTTTAGACTTTTGTTTGGAGGAGGAAGTTATATTGGGTTTCTCAGGGCTGCTTCTTAAGAGGCGAGTGTCTGTAAGGCATGAGAGGGTTAAAGTGCACAGTGAAGGGGTCAGAGGTTAGCTGAGTGTACCGGGATGAAAATCACTGCTGAATCAGACAGCAGCCTTGGCTCTGACTGTGTGAACGTCAGGGTGTCCATGAAACTCCACTAAAACTGTCCAGTCCTTCCCTTGGGAATGAACAGCCACTTCCTTCTTCTATTTCTCTGTTTGCATTTCCTCTGGGAATGGGAGTGGCTCTCGTCAGTAACAGTTACACATAGAAACTTTTCCAACTATACACAAAATAAGGATGTTACTAGTTCTGAAAATTTCTGAAAAGTACCATAAATCTTGCCAATATTAACAATCTTGTCAATGCAAAAGGAATAATAATCTCTAATAAAGCATGAAGACTTACAGAAACGTAAAAATATAATATCTCAAAATCAGATTTAGTTTTTTGTTGGAAAGTTTTGTCTGTTAGTACATTACTATAATTATATTATATCAATTGTACAATTGACTAAAAATATTAAATGACAAAATATTGACTAAATATATCATTTGTTGATGTCACAGGATTAATTGTGATTCAAAATAAAGGTTTTTGTTTGCATAATATATGTTTGTGTGTGCTGTTACTATATTAATATTTATAATGTACGTGTGTGTGTGTGTGTGTGTGTATAT
>JAUYWG010000048.1:7981802-8010433 GCA_034779775.1 Enteromius afrohamiltoni
ATAGATAGATAGATAGATAGATAGATAGATAGATAGATAGATAGATAGATAGATAGATAGTTTAGATTGATAGTTTTCATTGTTATATTTTCTTTTCATAGAATTTTTGAGTTATATGTATCGCCAGAAATAAGGCCATAACTGATGTTTCACTCCATAGGTTAATGCACGAGTTCAATTCATAGTACAACGCTGACATGGGGCATCGAAAGTGCCTTTACACTTAAAAAAAGCAACAGACAGCACTTGCACAGTAAATGTTGGCAAGCAGGCATATATGACCAGTTCAACACTTTTAATAAACTCTCTCCCCCTTTACGCCAGAAGCTCTTTGTTTTCTCTCTGCTTCACAAGTGTTTCTTTGTTTTTGCGTGTATGTGTGTGTGTGTGTACGCGTGCGCTCACAAGAGTGGGAACGCTGTGTGTGTGCGTATGTTTGTGCATTCAGCTATTTGTGAGCAATTCCTCATAGAGCTTTCTCAGCAGGTAAAGATGTGCTCGTGTGGGTGATGGGAGTAGGATTAGTATTATCTAAAACTCTCCAGCCGCCCTGAGTATCATCCACCGTGCTTAAGTTAAGGTGCAAGACCGGGTGATTTGCATAAGTAATTAGCTAATGTGCTGTTCAATTTCACTCCCATCTGGCTGCCTGAGCAGGCCCTCATTTCTCAAATTGACAGGCTGGTCTCTATCACTACCCACATTGCAACAAGGCGCACACCAAATTAATTTGTCAACCTTCTCCAGTAATGGGATGTTCACCTTGAAAACTCAATTTTCCTGAGTCCGACTGAGAGAAAAGGTAGGAATTTGCTCTAAAATATATAGCAAAGAATAACAAAAGCATGGCTAGATGGTTTCTGATAGCTTTTCGGAAAATGACAGTATAAAGCGCACAAAAGAGGCTTCACACACCAAACGCGCACCCAAGAAGCCAAGGAAGTATCTAATTAATAATAATTGACCATTATTAATTGACCAGTTTTCTCAGAAAAAAATTCACAAAAAATGTATTTATGGCTACAGCATATTTATTGGAATCAAAAGTGCAATAAGAAAAAATCATTAACTAAAAAAAACTGGAAAATTGTGTCAAATTGATTTAAAAATGTCCAGTTGATCAGCAAAAATTTAACAAAAATGTAAAAATAAAATGACTGAAAACTAATAAAAAAAATAAAATATTCTAATAAAAAATATTACAAAAATATGTAATTAATCAATTAGAATTTTAAAAGAAAAGGACAAATATATTTAGAAGTATTTCAATGAGCAAATATTTTTTTAAAAATACAATAAATTAAAATAATATAAGAAAAATCTACTTAAAAAAAACTATTTGTACTGCTATATTTCATAATCTAAAAGAAAAACATATATTAAAGGAAATAGTAAAGTGTGTTGGAAAGTGGCATATGACACTATTCTAAACTTTCAATTAGCCAAACCATGCTGTTTATATAATATGTACCTAATACAACACAAAGGTTGATGTTAAATTTGTATCATTAAATTGTTCAGTGGGACATTTTAAGACTTTTGTCTGGACATCTAAGCATCGACTTTCCGTCTTGTCTTTGTTGTGTACCGTGGGCCTGGTTATTCTCTTATGGGTGCTGGGCGTTGGGGGCTGGTTTGGCACAGACACCACTGATGCCAGGGTGTTCAGCTCAGGGACTATGCAGGGAAACGAGCCAAAAAAAGAATTTAATGAAACCCCCACCCTGCCCAAAATTAATTTTCAGTCTCATCTCTGGCCGGGAGCAGTGTGAGTTCTGGGACCCCGGGTCCATTTGTGCAGGTCTGGATATAGGGTGAAGGGAAAATGGGCTCATATAAATAAAAACATTACTCCTCCCAATACCTTTTCTTCTCTGTATTTCATTTCTGCTTGATGGTGACTGCATAGTTATTAAATTCCTTTGTGCGTTGTGCCCGTTCTTGTCTCACTGCTCTTAAAACGACTATTCATTTTGCCAGCTGCCACCCACTACAACATAAAGAGTCCCTAAGAACCTCACGGGTGACGTGGGATTTCTGGAGTGGGCCCAGAACCCACTCACACATGCACAAATACCTAAATACACACACTTATGCACACAGCCACTATATCACATTTTTATGGCAAAGACACTAATTTTCTGCAGCCTGAACCCTCTTTACTTGCCGCATTCACCAGTCACATTTAAACAGTGCTGGGTAGGTTACTCCAAAAAAAGTAATCTACTACAAATGATTCATTAATTCTTTAAAATTGTAATTAAATTACATTACTGATTACTGTGCACTTGCAATATCAACTAAACATTGGGCTTTTGTAAAATAAAGAAAACAAGTGGCATGCACAAATGCAGTCTCCATGAATATCTTTCTGAAACACGACACTAAAATGAACAAAAACTCAGTAAATACTTGATACACAGACATGAGAAATATATATAAAGAAATTTAATAAATGTAATGTAAAGTAATCCGTATGAAACCAACACAAGTCTTTCTTATCTGAGTTCATTATCTGTAATTTGGTCACACACATTGCGCTTTATACATTAATCATCTTTGTGAAACCTGGTTTAAAACGCGCAAACATATAAAGACATATTAGCTGGCATTCTCCAGTGATATATTAATGGGCACATCTTTACTTCATATTTTTAACACCGGATTTGTAACTTAATTTCTTTGACTGTGTTATTTAATGCGTTATACCCAAACACTTCTTTGCTTACATTTTTTCTGATACACCAGAAAGAACATACATACAGAACTTCAAAATCTTTAAGATTTTCGGACCTGAAACTGTGTTGCAATTGTTCAGCAGCGTTTAAACAGCTTTATTTTTGTCTAATAAAGCAGCAGTGGACTTGTTCATTTAGGTCTGCTACTGTGCACCGAGGCATTGAGCTTCTGTGCTGATGGATGCTGGGAGATGCATTCTGGGCCCTCAGATGCTTCGCTGTCTGTCCAGTGCACCATCAAATGCTTTCCATGCCATTTAGCGCCGTGAATCCCACGCCACAGCGCGTGCCCGACCTTGGCGTTTTCTAGTGGCTCTGCCCGTGCCATCTGCAGCCGGCAGGCTTGGGTAGTAAAGCATCTCGACCCCGCGATTCGGGCACATTACGCCCCCACAAGGGGCTCGGCCAGATGGCACTACCCACTAAGAGGGTTTTACTGCCGCTAAAGACGCCTGGGCAGCAGTGGTGCCCACTCTCTCTCTCACTTCCTCGTTTGCCACTGCCAAATGCTCCTTCAGCAGACACGGCGGTCATGATTAGCAGGCAACAAACAATCCTTTAGCATCCACTAGGGCCTGCTGAACAGCACCATGCAGCCAGAGCCTTTAGCGTAAAGACGAAAAAGAAAGAGACAAACGGCCTGCCTTTCATTACTCGGACTCGTCTACAGAGACTGATCTCTCTGCTCCCGTCATAAAGCCGCTGTTAACTGCCTACAGACTGTGCCTGATGAGAACCAACCCCTGAGTTTGCTTGATAAAGCACTGGATTTGTTTTCCCACAATGGCTTATGGTCGGTCGCAGTTGGCCCACATGGTGAAGCTAAAAAGTGTTACTGGCCCTCCAACGCTAACTTATCAAAGTGATTGCATTTAAATGATTAGGTATAATGGGGTGAAGAATGAAAATAAGCAAAAACATCTGACAAAATCAAGTCACTCTCTAAAACATGAAAAATATCCCACAGTGCATTGGTACCTAATGCTAGCTTGAATAGCTTTTAGCTGCTCGTTCCAAGGTCAAGGTTTAGCTCATTAACTTCAACAAGTTAGGCGGTAGACAAAAAAAATTATTTCACGTACCAAAAATATTGTATAAAGTCTTTTAGTTTTAAATATAGAGTGATACATACAGTCAAACACCATATATATTTTTGTACTAGTGGGTGTATGACATGTAAGTGATGAATAGCAAATAAGGTAAACTGTGACATATTACACCCAAAAAATCTTCATAAAGCAGATTATCACATTAGCAGATTAAAACTAAAAAAACATTTGGGACCAAAAATTCTTCCGACAATTCGACCTGACCATCAAAGTTATCTGGCATTATCAAGATGAATTTGTTCTGACACAGTTTAACTCATATTTTATTACCAATTTTTGAAACTATTATGTTTATTCACTATATCACACTCTATATTCTAAACTATAAGACTTCATACAACATTTTTAATACGTTAATTTTTATTTTTTTTTGTCTACCGTCTAACTTGTTGAAGTTAATGAGTCAAACATTGTGATAATGTGAGAAATGTAAGTGTTGGTTTGGTTGTAGATAGAATGATCAATAGCACCTACTGCATTCTGTCTGGTGGTATTTTCAAAGCCAGTATGTATGGCCACCCTGACCATTACCCCACGTCAGGGGACATATAGATCACTCGGCTCAGTTGAGGGGGGAAAAAAAGGAAAAATCATGCGTGTGGTCAGAAAGAAATCAATAAATTCATTTTTTTGTTGGGCTGTTTGCAAGAGTATGGATGTGTACTGGAGACACCATAGATGGTAGCTCACAGCACCAGCCATGGCGTGCGAAAAACAGATGGTTTTACTTGGGCTTCTACAAGTATCTGTTATCATTAAGGAACTTTGAGAAAACCTTCTTTTAAATGAGGGATACAAAACAGTAGGTACATTTACCAAGCCTGGCTTAAACGTCTCTAAGGTCTAGCTTAACTCATGTGGAGATCTCTTAGTAAGCTTGTTAGTATTGCAGCAATGTCTAAAACTCCAGTCAATCACACAGATGGTAAAGCCCAGATCGAGAAACTCTTATTCTCAGCTGACTATAGGTCTTACCGGTAGAATCCGCAGCACGGTTAAGATGCGTGAGAGGTGAGCGGTGGCCCTTATGTAAAGTGTTGACAGGATCAGAGGTGGAGGAAGGGATCTTTACTGGACTCCTGGCCCAATTAAGCGTCAGTTGCTGTGGTTGATTAAGGGATTAAAACAGGCCGGTTGATGAGCTCAGTATTGACTGCTAGAAGAGAACGAGCAAACCTAAATCCCCCCCATCTCTCTGGAGTCACTATTCCTGCAACCTGGCCTCTGGACTAGTGTGAGAGTGTGTGCATGCTTCTGAATGTGTGTAAAATGTGAAAATACGTAATTCTGGAAAGTTTTCTGTGAAAGTGCACAAGCCTTAAGCAAAAGGTTCATTAAAAAATAGAAATTCATCATTTACTTATGTTGTTTCAAACCTGTGTATGCTTCGTAAAGAGAAAATTAATTGAGTTTTGAAAACTGAAATAAATTTAATTAAGAGAAAATTATTGTAATACTTTCAAAATTGTCCTATTATACAGCAAAAAAAACATTTTATATACAGTAAATGGAAAGCAAAATACAATTCTAACTCTAATTGTATGTGCATGCTATTTTAAAATAAATAATTTGACTTTGTAATCGCTTACCAAAATGTTAAAACCTGCTTTTTCTCTGAAATCAAATAAAAAATAAACTGGGTTGCAAACAGCAAGTCACACTGACTTTAATTTGTGCATGCTTTATTTATACTTTGTGTGCATGTGTGTAGAGTAGCATTGGGGTTTTATCAGGAAAGTTTATTGCTGCTGGTGGTTTTACTTGCAGAAGTAAAAACAGGTTTTTCTTTTTTCTTTTCTTTTTTTGCTCCCTGTTTTATGACATGATTGATTTTCTTTCATCGGCCGAGACTCCCCAGGAGATGTGAGGTGGGGGTGGGTGGAGGGGTAGGTCAGTGAAAACTGAAGCTTATATGTGTGTGTGTGTGTGTGCATTTTCACCGGACTTAACCAACCAGCTCTTTCCGTGTATGTTGGACAATTTGAGTGTTTCACACTGTGTCTGGATGCAAGATGCCAGGCAACACTAGCAGAAGAGGGTTAGAGACATCATCTTCCCCAAACACACCTTTATCTTACTCTATGGGCCTGACATAAACTTATACATATTTTTAAATATCTTCATAACCTGGTAACTGTAACCCAACCTCAAATGGTTAGTTATTAAAAAAAAAAAAAATTGTAAGCGTTTGTGTATGTAAAAATGTAAAAATTTTAGATTTTTCTTTTCAAATTGAATTTAATTTTAATATGCTTAATTTTTTAACACAATAAAAAGTCGTAAAAATTAAATTATGGTTAACGTCTCTAGGTTACGTATGTCACTCTAGTTCCTCGAAGGAACAAGATGGAGCATCGACAAGACACTATGGGGAACGCCTCCAGCGTGACGGCTCTGAATATTACTGTATGTGTAATCAGTCCAATGGATGGGCGAGACATCATTGGCAGATGACGTAATTGGCCAGGAAGCATAAAAGCCCAGGGAGTACAGCCGACTTCAGCTTCAATGTCATGAAGCAAGCGCAGGCAGGGATGCCGGAAGTGTGGTTACGAGCACACAAGCACGTTCCTTCAAGGAACTAGGGTTGCCCACGCCCCCAGGCTTGCAAATCCCTGCCTTGTGTGTGTACCTGCACAGCTAGGGCAGATCCCACGTAGGGAACTGGGATCGTACTGGAGGCCTCAACCTCAGTGCACCGTGGAGGAAACATGTAAGCAGGGAGTCTCTACCAACTGTGTGTCCACGTACGTAAACCTTGGAGTGGAGTGACCCCAGTGAAAAATCTGGCCTGCAGAAACTATAGCACTGTACCAACAGGGCAGTTAACTGGATCCTGCTGGCGTTCTCTACACCAAGTGAAAAAGTTTCCACTTCAGGGCATACAGTTTCCTTGTTGATGGAGCTCTGGATTGGAGGATGGTCTTGACAACCGGAGGCTATGAGTTATGCCCCCTCAGGGGCCACACTTGCAGCTTTCACAACTCTGGCCGAGAGTGCATGATGGTGCCCTCTGGTTGTAAGAGGAGGTCCCTCCTGACTGGAATCTCCCCCAGATAGACATCTAGGAGGGCCATCAGGCCCAAGAGCCATACTCAGTCCAGCCAGAATGGCACAACAAATAGTAGACTGTCCCGTACTCTCTCCAGAACTCCTGGGAGCAGAGCAATTGGGGGAAAGGCGTACAGACGAAGCCTCTGCCATATCTGTACCATAGCATCCAGCCTCAGTGGAGCTGGATGAACTAGAGAGAAGCTGGATGAACATTGCACATTCTAGAGCTGTGAAGAGGTCCACTTCTACTCGAAAAACTCTCAAGATCTGCTCTACCACCTCGGGTTTAAGCATTCATTCCCCAGGGCCTTAGCCCCTGCCTCAACAGGATGTCTGCTCCAAGGATTAGATGCTTAGGAATGTAAAAGGCGCTCAGTGAGAGGAGTCTGTCCTGGGCCCACACAAGGATCTGGTGTGCCAGCTTGTATAAGGGGTACAAACACAGATCTTCTTGGTGGTTGATATACAAGACCACTGATGTGTTGTCAGTAAGCACCAACACATGTCGATCTCTTACACCTGAAAGGAAGTGTTTCAGTGAAAGAAACACGGCCAGCAACTCCAGGCAGTTGATGTGCCACATGAGATGGCAACCACTCCACATGTCTCATGACCGCTCCACACATTGCTAGCATTATAGCAACAAGTAGTTCCCAACACCCTGCCCTGATGCAGGAACCAAGATTTCCTCCACATGTCAAGGTACACAGCAGTCTCTGAAACTGCTTGACAGTGAGTGACTGGCCTTCTCTCACTCTCGTGACCGCCGCGAGGATTGACTTGATCCGAGCAGGTGTCATATGAGCCTGCATCGTGGTCGAATCCCACACCAAGATAAGAGGTTCTCTGTGCTGGAGAAAGCACACTTTTCTTGGCATTCAGTCTCAACCCCAACAGTTTCATATGAGCGAGGATGACATCTTGATGATTGGTCACTTCGCACACTGACTGTGCTAGAAACAGCCAGTTGTCGATGTAATTGAGTATGCAGATGCCCTGGACTCGCAGAGGAGCCAGCGCAGCATCCATACATTTCGTAAACATGTGGGGTGAGAGTGTAAGGCCAAAGGGAAGAACCCGATATTGGTATGGTTCCCCCCCTTCAAACGCAAACCTCAGGAACTTCCTGTGTGAAGGATGGATGGACACGTGGAAGTACACACCTTTTAGATCTATTGTGACAAACCAGTCCTCGGACTTGATTTGAGACACAACTTGTGTAATGGTGATCATCCTGAACTTAAGTTTCTTCACTGAGCTGTTCAGGAGCCTGAGATCTAAAATGGGCATCAGCCCTCCATGCTTCTTTTGAACTATGAAGTACCGGCTGGAAGTGGAGACTGCACCCCTGGCTCCGGTCCAAGTGATCAATGTGTTACAAGACAATGTGTTTTTACTTAGGGCATAAATCCATGTGAAAGTGCGCCTGGTTCTGGCTACCAGAGGGGACACGGCTTAGACAAATCGGCCCACTTATCCCAATCCCAACACATGCTACATTACTCTCTGTAGATTTGAGGGGGCATCCCCTTCTGCCCACCATTAGCCACTTTATTTCATTCCTGGGATCAAATTTGTTGTCCAGTTAGGCCTCTCATCTCCAACTCAAAGAGAATAAATAAAAGCAAGCTTTATTGCTCGGCACCCTGAAACAAGAAAGGGGGCAAGGAGACAGGGAGAGAGAAAGAAAAAAAAAATCTCCAATTCATTCGGATCCAGTCAATAACACTGTAATATTTATGAAGGCTGGATGCTGGCCTGCCCTAAAACCCAAACTCCAGCAATCCTGAATTATAAATTGGTATTGATTTGTGTTGTGTTTTGTGTGAGTGTGTGTGTGTGTGTGTGTGTATACGTGTTTGTTGGAGAGACTGAGAAATATAGAAATATAGTGTGTGTGTGTGTGTGTGTGTGTGTGTGAGAGAGAGTGTGTAAGAAAGACAGACAGAGAAAGTGTGTGTGTAATTGCGTATAGAGGCAGTATTCGTTTGGAAAGTGAGAGACGGTGTGTTTTTACGGGGCCGATAAAATTCTAACAAGAGGTGTATATAGCTTCAGGTGGGCAAACGAGTGTGTGTGAGTGTGAATGAGAATTGACATGACTATGCAAGGATGTCTGTATATAATACTATAAATATAAGGAGGTGCATTTGTGACTGTGCATACTATACTATACTATACTATACTATACATGTATGTGAGGTTTAAACTATGGGGTCTTACTAACAACAACAAAGCATCAAATATACATGATCCTCCGGCTCTAGAGATCTATGTCAGCTGCACATAACACAACAAAGGCTGACCCAGACAAACACCAACACAATAAACTACACCGCCACAACTCAGATGCAAGCCAGGCTTCATCACAAGCAATCCCTGCACTGGGAAAAGCTCTCTGTGTAATGGTGGACGCTAATTAGTGGTGTTTACTAAGGCACTTAAGGCAAACAGCACTATTACAACTGCTCATAATTATGGTTTGTGATTTAACACACTTCTAATCAAGTATCAAATGTACTGTTTGTGCGACAAACACAATTTTATTTTATTTTTTGAATGAGTGCTATTTATTTTCAAAACATTTAGATTTAGTTTTTACATAGCATTCATCATTTACTCTCTAAATCACTAAAATATTAAACGTAATGTATATTATGTAAATATTAAACATTACTACTGTTTAAAAGTTTAAGCTAGTAAAATAATGGTTTTAATAATTTATTATTACATTATAATTTTATTATTAACTCTTTTTTTAAATCATTATTTTCATTTAACAGTTTTTATTTAGCAAAGATGCATCGAATTGATCAAAAGTTTTGAATTGTTACAAAATATTTATATTCCTACTTATATTCCACTCTCTTTTTGAATAATTTCTATTCCTACTTTTATTCTATTCTTTTTTTTTTTTTTGTAAAAATGTCATTTTCACAAAATAATATTAAGCAATATTCTCTAATATTCACCAAATCAGAAAATAAAATGTATTTTTGAAGGATCATGTAACACTGAACAATGATGTATTAGCTGATAAATTCAGATTTTTCTTCACAGGAATATTTTACATTTTCAATTATATTTAAATTGTAGTAATATTTCACAATATCACTGTTTTACTGTATCTCCCATCAAATAAATGCAGCTTTGGTGAACATGAACTTCCTTCAAATACCAAAAATGTCTGTGCTATAATTTCATTGTAGTTTCGAATTACAATAGAAGTCAATCAGCAGTTCATTGAGACAATAAAACATCTCAATGGGAGGATCTGAGTGTGTTTATCTGTATATTTGTGATTATGTAACGCTCAGTCGCTAAAGCAGTCTCTTGTGGCAGGCTACTACGCTGCCACGGTCGCCCACATCAGATTTATGGATCTTTATATAGAAATCAATACCCTCTTAATCTTCTCCTCTTTCTCTCTCCAATCTCCTCTGGCCTCCATCCCTCCCCCTTCTCCATTCTCACTCCGTTTCTATTTCTCCACCTGCCCCTGCCTTTCTCTCTCGTTTGCCCTCCACCCCACCTCTACCCTCATCCACACCATCGCTTCTGTCCTCCACACCCCTCTCCCTCGCCCTTTGCTTCTTTCTCCTCTTATATGCTGGTCTGGGCATGTCAAGGCCAGATTGCACCCCGAGACAGTGAGAGACCCAGAGGACGTAGGGAGGAAAGGAAAAAGAAAGCATAGATGGAGTGGTGGAGGATAAATCGCACTCATTCAAAACCATATCAAGGACGTTCTATACCGCTGTGTTTTCCTGCTGTTCAGCTGTGTGGGATTTCGGAGGTGAGGTTGACTAGATTTGGACCTGTAGAGTTCAGCTCACAAATCACTTCCTGATCCAGTTGGGAACTCTAGAGGTGGAATGACCTTACGTTTGCTTTCGTTACTGTTTCCTGTACGTTGTGTTCAACTGCATAACATTGTTCCTAATCATAGACAAACTGATACAACAAAAAGCCCTAAATTGTAAATCCCATCCACATTAATTGAACTCTTTGTTCTAAAACAAGACATTATATGTTATGTTGGCCCATTGTTTTCTATTTTTGTCCCATTTTTCTGGTTAAATTATAGTATATTCTCAGTGGTCTACAATTCCATTGCACAAAGTTCTATGTTAGCATTAAACTATTCACAATACATTTTATTTCCACAATGTGACATTTTAGAGAGAAACTGGAAATTCATTCAATTTCCATTAAATAACAGAAATAAAATTAACTGTTAAAAACGCTTAAAAATTAACTGTTAAAAATTAAGAAAATGTTTTAACTAAATAAAGAACATACAGTTAAACAAAAAACAAATACAAAGAAAATAATTAGATATTTAATGAGAAAAAATAAAGATGAAAAATCCAAACAAGAAAGAAATAAAACTTAATACTGAATGCATATAAAAACTATAAAATATCTAACAAATAAATTAGTAAAATATTAACCAATAAAAGGATAATGGACAAAATTAAATATTTAGTTATTTACTGAGAAAAAATGATATTCAATGAGGGGAAAAAGATATAAAATATTAAAAGATGAAAAAATGTGAAAACACATTCTATGAGAGAAATTATAATAATAATATTAATTATTGAATGAGGTTAAAATAATATTTTACTACTAAAAGCTAATATATTCAAATATCCAATGTGAAATTATAGGAAAATATATTTAGAAAAATAATTATTTCTGATTTAAAAAAAAAAACTACAACACTAGAAACATTACATCTGGTTAGGCCATGGACTGAAATGTTACTAAAATGACCAGACCACAAGAGAAAGGCAGAATATATACAATGATTTAAATTTAAGTCAGAACTAAATTTTATATGTTTAACCACATATGAATTCTGTATTCAAAACCACTATACATCACCTCTCGAGAACATCTGCAGTTTGACCGGACCATGACCTGCTCATAGCCCCACGCTGATCTGGATCTCAATACTCTTACAGAAGCTTAAGGAGGAGAATGCAAATCCCCTTCACATCTGCTAGCCAGAATCAGCACCATGGATAGAGCCACCTTAATGAAGCATGGCACCGTACCCTCTGATGCAAAACAGCAGGAACTGTTAGGACTATTTTTAATTGGACAGACGTTCATTTAACTAAGGTAAAAGAGGGGTAATGTTATCAGAGAGACAGAAAGTGGTGTGGATGTTTTGGATATTTAAATGAACCAATTGGATCAACTATATGATGCTAGAGGTGTTATACTGTATATATATATTTTTTTTATTATTTTTTAACAGTAAAAGACTGCAAAAATGCTATGATTAAAAATATTTTGACTGGTTAACAGTTTGCTAAAATTTGTTTGTAAAAATCAGAGAAAAGATAAAAGCTGGATGTATTGAAATATATTGAAGATATTTAAATTTTATTTTTTTTTTCAAATGTTTAAAAATATCAGCTATTTAAAAAATATATATATATTTTTAAACTAACTGATTAAATTAGTAAGGAATGCAAAAAAAATAAAATAAAATAAAATAAAAGAATCATTACAAAATTACTACTTTAATATATTTAAACATCCAATGTGAAATTAGAGGGAAAAAAAATGTTTCCACATATTTTATAAAAACGTATATTGTATTTTCAAAAAGAGAACGAAAAAGTAAATACATTTGGTTACATTTATTAGTCAGAAAGCATGCCGGACATATTTGATAATTATACTTTAATATTTTTAGCCACTATTAGTTGCTAGAGATGTTACAGTGATTTTACCACAGAGCAGTCAAAATACAGCGTATAATGATGGGATTTTAGCCTGAAATCTTATACTGTACCCCTTTGGCATCGGAATATGGTTTAGACTCTGAGTTCAGGCCCAGTTCAGCGATATCCCGGACGAGTCTGCATGATCTTAGTCAATACTAGGGCGTGGCTAAGAGGGCCCCTGACTGTGTTTACTTTCCCAGATTACACAGCACCCAGTGTTCCTTCTTTGAGACCCGCAGGAGGCAGTGATATGTCGACAGAGAGATGAGGAAGAAGCGATCGATAGCTTTTCCCTCGCAGAGGGGTAGCGAGGGATAATGCTAGCATTAACGACAGGCACTGGAGGGGTGGATTTAGCTGCAACACTTCCATGCTTGCTGGAGGGGGGGCGATCAGATTCCCATGACCCCAAACACGTTCTGCCGTTCAGTGGAAGAAGGCGATGCTCACCTGGCTGTTTGGAGAATCTGGCTTCGAGCGTCTATCAGCATCCCTAAAGAAGCTGCACAAAAGCCTGACAGATGCATAGTTGTTGTTTTGTTTGAGTTCCTCCTCCTTCTATTCCTGCCTTTCTGCTTTTCACTTTCTCCATCAGAGCAGGCCCTCAGGAGCACATCCATCCCTGCAGGGCCCGGGGCCATTCTGCAGGCTGTGACTAAGCCTGAGCCTAATGTTGTCAGCCCCACAGGCTCCCAAACACATCTCACCTCAGGCTCTGGATGCAAACACAACACTTTCCCCATAGAGAACAGTAAACAGGCTCTACAGATGCCCCTCGCTCTGCTGTAACTCCTGCCAGCCTCACCCACTGCTTCATCTGTTTTTAAGTGAGTAGAAGTGCAGACCTTTCGCACAAAGCTTTTTGTGTGTAATAGAAACGCAGAACAGATATAAATATAGTCTACCACAAAAAAGCACACTGAAAAATAAACACTTATCTATTTCAGTTATCTATTTCTGCCTGACCATTAAGTGAATAACTTAATTTCTGGTGACCATGGTGTTAACTTTATTAAACAAGGAGGTAGAATTTTTCACAGCTTTTTTAGGCATTGGCTTAAACCATATTTTAGAGATGCTGCATTTAATTTAAAGTATTTTAAAAACACTTACTGTACATCATCATTATCATTAATATAAACAGAAATCATTAAGAACTGCTGAGTGGCCGTTAAATAATCGAAATAATATTCACAAACCATGAATTAGCCAGGATGATATTGTTTATACCCCCTCATTTAGTCAAATTAAACAAAAAGAAAAAAGAAAAAAAAATTATTTAAAGGAAAAATAGTTAATTAATAAATATTTTAAAATATATATTTTCAATCCATTAAATCAGTAAGGAATGCAAAATAAATTTTTTTGGTATATATATACATATATATACGCACACATAAGGATACAGTATTAGAGGATGCACTTAGGCCTAAAAAAAAATAACAATTCTGCAGTTTTAAAGGCAAGCCTTCATATGTGGCACACATGGATGATAACGCAACAACAAGCCAGTAAACACCAGGTCCATGAGGACATTGGTGCTCCAGATAAGTTACAGTGAGTTAACCTTCTGTTGGAGGCTTCTGTGCGGCAAAGGGTGAGACTGTAACAACAGAACCGAGAGGGAAGGTGCTTGTGGTTGTGTGGCTTTCTATTTGCAGGCCTGACTGTGTAGCTGGTGTAGCGAGAGTTGAAACGGATAGCCGCATGAAAGAGGAGAGGTCTACAGCACAAACAGTGACTGCCGTATTTCCCTTCAATCCTCTCAGTTGGCCACTCAAGGTCATCATTGCATTACGGCTAAGATAAAAACACACGCTGGCATTAGGTTGTGGCTGCATGATTAGTGTTGAAACGGTCAGATATGATATGTATCAGAGTCATTTCCCAAGACACAATGAGCTGTGGAACTTCTGTGGCGGTATGAGTTTGAATCAGGCCTGCAACACGTCATTCTACCATTCTCCCATCATCTCTCTACTTTTACTATTCAAAAAAATGAGCACAAAAGCATAATATCTTTTAGAGGGAGGGCTAAAAGCGCAGGAATGATTGTGTTCAGTTGATGGGGGTGCTTTGGGTAAAAACGGCTCAATAGACTCAGGGTTAATGAGAGATGACCATTCTAGAATCGCATTGGGATCTTTACGCTCCACATCGTCATGCGACTGGCCTCATTTCACCTGCATCTGTCACTGTTTTTATCAGAGTGCCACCACCAGGACTGCAGCATGCTCAAAACTCGTTCTCACTTTCTATTCATACTCTTGTTTCTTCTCCACTCCACAGAAGTGTGTATGAGAGCTGAATGAGAAGCAAGATGGCTCCCCCTGTGAGGGACAGGATATACTGAATTATTGAACCAGCCAAACGGGCCACCTGCCCCTACAACACACCATGATCGTTCATATTTCACACATAAAACATACAGCACCTGCATAACGGACAGACCTAGTTGAATTGAGCCTAAATCAACATACAGTATGGCAAATCTCTTGAAAATGAAAAATCTGTCATATACTGACCACAAAGTTGTTTCAGACAAGTGAGTTTCTTTAGCTATTGAGAAATATTCTAAAGAATGCTGGTGACCAAGCAGTGGTAGCCAGTGGCTTAAAAATAAATATATTATTAAAGTCAGCTAAAGTCAGCTGAAATTCTTCAAAATATCTTCTTTTGTGTTCAGAAACTCATACAGGTTTGGAACGAGTGGAAGGTGAGTAATCATAATGTACATATTTTGGTGATCCTTTAAGAAGCATTTCATGTAATAATAAAATTATGCTTTTGTGATGACTAAAAGTGACTGCAAATTATTACTCTAAAAATGAATAATCAATAAAACAGTTGAATCACTCTTGATATTTCTTATTACAGCACATTAAAGCCTTCTCAGTCCTGAGTGTATAATGTCATACATGTACAGTATCTGCCTGTAATGTGTCTCTAACACACACATACATAAAATCTGCCTCTTTAACACCCTTCTCTTCTGCCTCTGACTCATCTCCACATCCAAGAGCTCATCATTTTTTTCAATTTTATCCAGGCTGCCCAGTAATGTCCTTCTTTTATTGCAAATCTATACTCTTAATCTGGCCGGCACCGATGGGCGCGCAGCTCGATCAATAGAACGCGATTGCTGGGAAGAGTCCAGAGAGGCTGATAACCAAAAACCAGCAGCCACCCCCACTGGGTTAAGCTCTGACATAGACATGCACACATATGTACATCCACACACAGCTCTAATGCATGCAATCAGTCAAAATAAGGGTTAATATTACGTTGCACACATGCACCTTTGTATATACATGTAGACACAATCCTATACACACAGTCAAACATACGTTGGGTTAAGTTCTGGTATAAGCACACATATAAGCAAAAGGGAATGAGTCTACTTTATCAATATTTTTTTTTCACATACGTATTATTTAATTTAATTTTTTTAATATGTATTAGTGTAAATAAAAATATATTTATTAGTAAATAAATATAAAACATTAATACATACTTGTTATTTATATATATATATATATTTATATATGTTTAGTTGCTATATAATTGTAATAACAAAAAAATATATATATATATATATATATTTACAACCCAATATTTTTTTTTCTGACTTTTGTGCCTCACTGCATATAAAAATATTACATGCACATCTCAAGAACTTTCTTTGTCTTCACTTTCACACATCTACTAATCTGTGCCATACAGGACCTCCATGAAATCATGCTTTCCTGATAAAGAAAAGAGAAGAAACACTTTGTAAAAACAGACATTGAGCAAAGGTCAGTAAGTTCACAAGGGAACGGATGTTAACCCTTATCTACGGTCTCGTTTCAATGCTTCACTTCTTGTGTTTGACTCAAATTATGACCATCACAATCAGGGCTGGACATGTGGGAGGCAAAAGGAGGTAATTAGACCAAACTCCCCCATCCTGCTCTACGCGCTGACAGCACCTCGCAATTTATTGTCCAACTAAGAGAACTCTCTGGACGATCTAATTGCAATATTAGCTTGTACTAACACCTGTTTTAAAGCTTGCAGTGCGATATTTCACCCAGCCCATCATTGCTTAAGCACTTCTCGATCTGCAAATGGCATGTAATGCAAGTGCTTCCCCGGTTTGTGTAAGTAAAGGGGTCAAGAGATACGACCCCTGACCTTTCTGACCGATACTTAACCTCTAAAAATACTCTAACTCGAGAATAGACTCTGGAACAGGACAGGAAGTGACTGTGTCACTGTAATTGCTTTATTTCCCGCGACAGCCGAAAATGGGTCGAAATCAAGAAGAATCAAGTGCAGCTCTTTGTATGTTGTTGTTTATAGCCCCCATTAGCGGTAAACATCCCAATCAATGGAGCAAAATTGATGAGAGCCAACTAATGGAGAGACAGGCGTGAAAAATTATTCTTTCGAACGCCACCAGGTCTGGTTGTTTTAATGCAAGTGTGCGCATGCGAGGGCTTTTATTTGTGATGCATGGGGCCGCACAGCCATGCGCAGCAGGTCTTGATTTACAGAGCAGATCTGTGCTTGAAACAAAGGTAGAGACTGTGGAGGGCAGGATGAATGGCCGTCATTAAGCCTTTTACAGTGACGGGCGCTACAGCTGATTTGCATGGTGGGCCGGCAGCCGTCCCTCGCGCTGAACTGATTTATCTGTTGGTTTAAGGAGCTCAGGGCGGCGCTCCTATAAATACTGCCCATCTTAATAGGGCGCTAAAATGCAGTCGTATGGACCGGTCTGTCTTAAATCACACGCATCCGCTGTCACCCGTAAACACTTTAGAATGGGTTTTGGTCAGCGTAATGAGGAGTTGGGATGTGGCTGGCACACACACGCACACACACACGCTAGACATCAGCGAATCAGCCCCCACGTAGTGCCATTCATTCCGACTACTCCCAGAGGAAACATTTCAGACGGCAATATCAGCCTCATTGTAGAGAGATGAAAAATTCAAACGCTCGTGCGCACGCTTTTGTCGTATTTTGTCGTGCCTTTGATGGTTCTCTCGCCCCGTCAGTTGTTAGTAAATTGGCATTATTGGTAGTTTGTTTGCCGGTGCGGCCACAATAATGGCTGCAGGGTTTTGTCATTTACTGAGCGGCTAAATAATGGTACATTCCATAAACGACACAGAGAGCATGAAAAGGTGACATCATCTCTGCAGGTTCGGACCTTACACCAATCAGATGCACTCCATGGCAGCTAGAGGTGAGAAGATTTTGTGTGTGGTTGTGTGTAGCAGCTTTTGGAAGTGTGTGTGTGTTGAGAAAGAGGGAGGGTCACTGATTTCCGGCTCCCTTCACTTTTGTCCGCTGGATACGCTCCAAGGCCAGTCTAACGAGCCAACATGGATTTGGTAATGACCCCTGTGCCCTAGGAGGACACTCTCACTGCTGTCCTGTTTGGAAGTGCACACTCTCTCACACAATCCCATCCACTCCATTACAGAGCCTCCCTACAGACGCTTTTAGCGGGTAGAAGTCCAGTCAACAGGGTAAAGAGTTTGAGAGAAGGTATTCAGAACAGAGTAAGCAGTTAGCAAACCTAAAACTAAAAACATTAACCTATTGGGAAAAAAGGGCTAAATCGTTTGGAATCGTATTCAATATCTCTAAATGTTTTAGAATCCCAAATGTGGTTGCTGTGAGAGCTACGTTTGTCGAGAGGAGCGTGTCTACACAAAGTTGTCTTTCACTCACTTGGCGGCTGTGTCCTGCTGTGGGATGCAGGATTTGCCCCCCCAAAATGCACATTAATAAAATATCCAGATGCCCATAGATGCAAGAGTCTTTTCATTTTGGAGGGCAAGAGGAAGATAAAAGATGCTCTTACCTGTCGATGATGACTGGATCAGATGGCGTCTCATTTCGGTTCCCGCAGCTCTTCTTGTCACAACACCGGCTGAAATGGATAAAAAACATAAGTTACACGTCTGTCTAATAGGGTTGGATCGATACTGGAATGTTTTAGGAATTTGTACCTCAGCACTGATATCAATACATAAAGATATCTATCTCTCTCTTTTTATTTATTTATATTTACTATTTTAGAGAGAAACATATTCAAGTTGTTTGATGTTCAGTTAGGTTTTGTAAATGCAGTATTTGAGAGCAGTGACTTGTATTGGAACCAAAGAAAAAGGACAAAAAGTGTTGACCACAGGATTATGTATGAGTACACAAAACACTTTGCTTAGAGGAAATGCTCTGCTGTGTTCTTCAAGAGATAGGGATGGAGCTATGTGGTGACCGGCAAGTCTTTCTCAAGCTGGTGGCTGCCTGACAGGTCGCCCTCTTTCTCCTCTCTCCCTGTGCTCCAGCTGGGCTGGGCCCCTGCCAAGGTCACTCAGCCAGCCTCTGACAGTTTGGACAGCACCCAAAGAAGTCCTGGTGCAGCGGCTCTCTCCCAAATGCTCCTCTCCAACACTGTCATCACCTCTGCCCTTGCCTATGCCCTCGCCCCAGGCTGGCACCTCATCTGGTGGCATGTGGTTCCCTTAAATACATCCCGCCTAGCCCATTCACCCCTTGCCAACCAAACTGGTGAGACCACTGGTGCCGCCTGCTTTGTGAAAATGGTTCCAATTAAATTTAATCTCATCAGTTTGAGATCATCAGTCAGAAGAAAAATATTTTTGCAGTAGTGACAGAGATTTCCCTAACAATTTAGGACTATCAATATAGGAAATAATCATGTATTTCTTAGAAATTTACATTCTTTAAAAATCACACACACACACACACACAATATATATATATATATTATAGTCCTTAATATAATATATAATCAGTGTACTTTTTTTTAATAACATAATAGAATATATTTCCCTAATATATTATTACTAAAAATACACTGTGTATTATTATATTATATTATCATATTAGGGATTTAAATTATAATTGTTTTTAAAAATATAAATGTAAATATTTTTGTTGAAGTGCAAATTTTTCATATTTAATATTATAAGAAAATTATATTCTATAACATATATTATTTATATTCTTAAACATACAGTTTATTTTAATATAATTTAAAGTATGTAATATTTAAAAATTGTATTTCTATGCATAATGACTAAGCGTAATCAAAATTAATCATGAAGCAGTGCTGCTCCCGAATAGCAGTGAGAGAGACACTGAGCTGCAGTATCTACTCTATTTTTCTCTAAACAGTTTGATGAAATGAAGAAGTAGATGCTGAAACAAAAAAATCATTACCCTCGATTAAGATTAGCTAAGCAATAACTTCAAATCATATTGTATGGATTTTTCCGACCACTAAGACTCAGATATATTCATCCTACTTGCTTCATGCTGTCATGCATTAGATTGCCATTTGACAAATAATCCTCACTCAGAGCCACTGAATGCAAAACGATCTGACTTTATGAATCATTTATCACATTGTTTGATCTTTAAGAACCTGAAAAAACATGAACCATTCGTTGTTTTCCTGTTCTTTGTGTGTGTGACTGTTGCCATAGAGCGCGCCACTATAATTTATTCCCCCAGCTACTTGGAACCATTAGCAAACTTCCAGGAGACCAATTAGCATTGGAAACCCAATGGTGAGGCTGTGGTGACAACCTCCTCAAACTGCGAAAGAAGTGTTATAAACAAACTGGACCCCAGGAGCACAGCCAGGTCCGGAGGGAGGCCCGGGGCCCCCGTTCAAAAAAACAAACCTTGGCGGAGCGTCCGTAATGTGGCCTTAATGGTGTACCCTCCAGGGCCTGAGCAGGCTAGCCCTGGCTTGGATAATGACAAAGGGCCAAAACCGCAAAAACAAATGCGTCTCCTCCAACCTCAAACCCCTCAAATGAGCACAGGATAAGTTGTGCTGCTCTAAAGAGGGACTCTGATGCTCTGGACGCTCCTGCTGATTAGTCATAGACTGAGGAATAGATGCTTTAGGAGCTACCTACTCAGTTCACTATCTCCACCGTGGCCCTTACTAGTTCACCAGACAGACCCTCGGTATCCTGAAGTAGATTCACTTGAAAACTAGAAAGGTGGGTTTATCAGACGAGGGCGCAATATCAGAGTTCAGCTTATAAAAAAAAAAAAAAAAAACAGCCTTCAAAGCTTCCCTGGGGAAACTTAAGACTAACATCAGATAGAGTGGAGCATACTGAAGGAGTAAGATAAGACATGAAACGATAGAGAGGGACGGAGAGAATGGATGTCAATAGAGGGCTTGTTTTCAAAGGGCAAGTGTTGTAATTACGCCAGGACCCGATAGGATGTGGCCAAGGCTAATCATATGCACCAGGCTGCCTGACTGGAGGGTGAGAGCCGGTGGCAGAGCTCTCCAACTCAGCATCCTCATCCAGACTGGCGGACAGAGACCAGTCCGTGCCCACTGTGCACCGTGCGCCATTATTTTGTAGATCCGCCATGCCAACTAACCACTGTGATGCCTCATTTGGAGACAGTTTCAAGTCATTGGGATGAGCAGGAAGGACCTTGACTGGTTAAATGCAATGTCCTGTCCCTTTACAAATGACTTCTTGTAGTATATTATAGAGCACACATAACTGAGTCAAAACTTTTTAATTTAATGGCAAAATTAGATTTCAAAACACTATATAGATATATTTAATAAATTGTAATACAATTTTTACAAATTATCAGAAACATTGGATTCATCTATTATTTAGGAATTCTTTTTTGTTATCAAAGATTGTATTTGGATTTAATTTAGACATGACACCAAAAGAAAATTCCAATAAATAAAATTAATATTAATTAATTATTAAGATTCTCACAAATAAAATCAGATATGGGTAATATACAGTGGTATATATATATATGATAGTTCTATATATTATTTTGCCTGATTATAAGCTAACTTTCAGTGTTTTCCAATAGAGGTGACTGTTAGATGGTGTAGTGACAATGTCTACCAGCAGGGGCACAATGGGCCATGCTAACCAGGTAAAAACCAGGTTCCTGCTGACTGTGAGCATGATGTTCACGTGGCAATATTGTAACTCTGCTTACAAGAGATGCCAATTAATCTGTCACAGTCATTTTCTACGCTCATTTACCAAACAAAGGAAATTATCTCCTAAACAAGTGTTATTTATTAAAACTGAAAGGGACCATAGGACACTCATCCTCACATCTGGGACAAGAACATCAAGTTTGCCATGAACAGCTGCTGTGCTTTCAGTCTGTTGATGGGTGTTGCAGGTGAGGCAGACTCCGTCAGGACCCTGATAAAGAGTTCTATCACCTGGGAGTGAGAGACAGGGGAAATATCTCTCATCTCGCTCTCATTAGCGAATGGAAACACACCATTCATCAGGGGAGGCAGTTAATAATCACACTCAATCACATAATGACCGACTCAAACTGAGCCATCATTATGGAAATGGAACCTGTATCGAAATCATCTCCGAGAAAGCCTGGTTCCTTGAGGGAGAAAATAGCACAGAATACCCAGCATCCAGTGCTGTGTGGTGTAAAACAGGTGAGTTTTCTGGAAGTGATGATGTCCACTTTATAGGGTGAAGCATTTGTGAGATTTATGTAGTGCTGGTGGCAGCCAGATGGAATCACTTCTGTGATGAACATAATTAGCAAAGTCCATCTTAATGATTCGGAATGTGTTGAAATTCCCATCAACACTTTAATAACTCGACAGGCTCCCCATAATAATTGACTGTCTCTGTTCTTGGCAAATCTCTGACAGAGCAAAGTAAAAATCATTAGCATTAAACATATTAAAAAAAAAATATTGGACTGGAAGTGCATGGGTAGTCATTTTTTTCTTTCCTTCTCGCCATATAGGATGCTGCAGGGATGACATATATTTGTAAGCCAAAACCTAGAAAAGACTTGGCATTAACACTAGACTTAACAGACTTAACACTTCCACATATCCACTGTCCTGAAGTCAATGGGATTTTTGGTTAAATGCCTGAAGTAATGTCTGCTGTTAATGCAAGCTCATGATGTTTTCACATTTTATTCTACAAGACAAAATATATCAGTACATTAATATGTATTAGTACTAGTACTATATATTAGCTTTCCTGGCTTCAGAATTCTATAATGAGGAACAAAATGTGCAAAAATCAAACATTTGATGGTCGCAGAGATTATTCTTTTGTAATCCTTTAGGGATTTCTTCGAGGGAGCAGGGGTGATGCTAACTTTAGGGTTGGCCTACAAAAATACATAATCACTGCTGCACTCTGTTGGAGGATTTGCGTCTCCTGTCGGCCCTCGGGTGCCCAACAAGCCCCATCATTTCCCCTCACTACATTATTAACTCTAAGTTTACCCCCCGTTACCCAAGACACCAGCATCTGAGCCCCTTTAACTTCCTCGACCCCCCCTGCTTCCCTACAGATCCTTACCCCCCTTCAATGGCCATCAGGCAAAAAATTCATGGACAGTACACCTCTATCCAGGCCTCCAGCCACGCAAGCCCACTGTGAACCCATAATTACACTGCATTAAGGTCAATGTAATGAGGAAAGCCCTGTAGGAGTGGGAAGAATCATGTAGGCCCACCTATGCAACCCTGCGGTACACCCGTGAGCCGAACTCCCAAACCATATGTTAATATTCTTCTAAAGCCTCTCTCAAACAGTGATACTGAATAGTGATCAGTAATACAAGGCGTAATACATTTTTTCTTGTTAAATAATAAAAAGGAATTAATAAGGCATTAAAAGATGTTTCAAAACTGCATGTTACATTGTCTTCAATGTGTTATAAGTCTTATAAGAAATGAGAGGCAAATATGAACTGACCTGCACATGATCTCATGGGTGAGGAGAACGCGACACATCTCTGGGTTTTTGTCTTGGCCTTCATAAAGGATTGGCTAAAAGGAAGAAAGGGAGAGAAATTTTTGTTATTTCTACGGTATGTGTGTAGTGCTTTAAATGTGTTTTCTGGTTTACCTCAAAATCCTATAAAAATCATAACGAGAATATTTATTTACGATGTAAATTATTTGTAACCATATAAATGTCTTTAATGTCACATTTGATCAATTTATTCAGTCGTTTCGTCTTGTGACTTGGCTGTACTCCTCCTTTAGCTCATCCTGAAACCAGCGATTGCTCAAGATGTTCAGGATGCTGACACCTGGTCATTAGTCATGTTTTTGGTTCGAAGCATGCTGACAACTTTAACATATGCTAAAAGCTAAATCTGGTCATTGGCGGCTGGACGTATGTGGTGATCCGAGGGGGATCCAGACTCTGCTGGGGCTCATGTGGAGTAACAATCTTCCCGTTCTCCACATCAGCATCTACGCCGAGCAGCCAGATGGCCAGCCAAGCCCCGAAAGAGAGGCCTCCTCCCATGCATCAGTCATCGGGCTGTCATGCCTGGCCTGAATGACGGATGATCGGTGCGTATCAAGGAAGTTAAAGGACTTGCCCCCCTTCCTACCAGACCTCATCCCCATCACCAGTGAAGACAAATTCATCATAAACACACACACATACATAAGGAACGCACAACACGATCCACCTCAAACTATCCTCCATCTTACTCGACTCTGGTCAGCCGGCCAGACAGGGTTGACCCAACTCTCTAGGGAACAATACTTTTAGTATAACGACCACTTCTACATTATTGATCTTTCTCTTTGCTGCCTATGAAAGTCTCTTCCTCTTGATCACCATCCTCCATTTTTGTAGAAGGGGGAGGGGATTTGGGATCGGAGGGGGTCGGGAGGTGGATCGGGTCGATATTTATATATCATCGTTCTTGATTCACATCGCTGGCGCCAAAGTAGCGGCCCCACCCCTGTTCTTCAAGCATGTCTGACTCCAGCGATATGGAATAGTGTTACAAGTCTTCCATGAACTCCAAACCCGCTCTTTCCTGGTACCTTAATTAAGTCATCTCACCTTACAAGAAATATTTCGATCAGCAGTGCAAAACTATTTAGCTAAATTAATTTTGGGGAAACGTTCAAATTGGAGGTGGCAGAACTCAACCAAGATCCTTCTCTCTTGTATTCTCAATTAGAAGAAAAGCGTGTTGTTCTCGATCGATATTCGCAGCTTCGCTGTTGATGCACATATGTAAAGCCTTCAGGAGGGGGGAAGGATTTTACGGGCGTGCACAGCTACAGCCCTTTTTTGTCGTCGGGAGGATTATTGTCTCCTGCGTGTCGGCTCTGCAGCTACATTAAGGCCTATTGATTGGTCTCTGGGGTTGATGCTTTGTCGAGGAACTGGTTGCCATATTGATCTGAGACAGGCTGACACACAGTGACAGTGGGACCTGCTGGGATGAGGAAAGGATAGGCCATATGAAGACAGAGGGTGGGGTTTGAAATCTGGTCCGTTTCATGACGGAACGAGGAACACAGGTGCAGGACTGAGTCAAGAGTATGAGAGGCTGCTCTAATGGGACTTTTATTTGCGTGCGGGGTTCATCACATGTACTTTTAGTCAAGTCACATTTATTTGTACAGCACCTTTAAAAGATATAATATCTTACAATCTTCATACATTTTAGCAAATTAGAGCTGGATGATAATATGGTTCAAATTATAGATAATACAAGCAAGAAAATTTGCAAAATATAGTATGCATTGCTTTACTTGAATATATTGTAAACATGCAGTTAAGTAGGATTTACATTGTATATATATACAAAGTAAAAAACACTATACTCACCTGTTTAGTCATGGAGTCTATTAATCGAACATACAGATCCTGTTCTGTCCTGATACCTGGAGGTTTAAAATAAAATAAATACATATTAGACACAAAAACATGCATCTCGTACACAAAATATTTGCTCTGCGTTTAATAAAATCCTGCTCAGCTGCATAAAAAATAAAATAAACGTAATATGCCGTATTTCAACACAAATACTTCTAGAATCAAGTGTTTTGTGCTTCGCAAATTAAAAGGCTCTTTGAGCAAACAGAACAGAAAACCGGTCCCAAACGCAAAGCCCACTTGTTTTGAAAAGTCTACATAAAGGGACTCATTTCTTATGGAAAGTCTTGGAAATTAATTTGTTTTATTATTCTTTTCCCTGCAGTACGTTTATGCGCATTCTGTTATGCTTGTCATGCTGACTGAGCTATTTCGTTAACGCTTCTTAGCAAAAACAAATTCGGCTCAGCTTCGGAGTTTTTCTATTATTTATGATTTTCCCGCCTTAAAGTGTGAGAGCTCGCTTTTCTCCTGCCCTGCTGTCTTGTGGATGACACATCTACAAATCACTTACCACTAGCAGGAGAAGAGAACCGTCTTGTACTGAGACTTTAGTTCCAACTTGTCTTATTGTCTCTCATTAATGGCTTAAATATATATTTTACAAATGTATATATTAACAATTTAAATAATAATTGCTAATACTGACAAGTGTAACATCGTACCTGCTCTTAAATATAGGCAGTCTGTGTATGCTTTACTAAGAGCTCAAATGAGGCCTTGTTTAACGTGTCTGTGTGGGTGAGTAGCGTGGAATGACATTAGACACAAGCGTAAACTGTGAAAGGGTGGCAAATGTGTTCAACAGCATGAACTCCTCTTAGGATAAACAGATGGAGCTCTCAAATACTCTCCCAGATGTGATGAGACATGTTGCATGATTGTGGTTACATATCGTTTACAGTTGGCCCCGCTCTGCCTCGCAATATGTCTTTGTTATTGATGGGATATGGAAAGGGTTTGCAGGAGCAGAATGGGTCTCACCGTTGCTGTAGAGAAGCTGTAACCTGTAGTGGATGCCATTGTTGGTCTTCTCGCCATTGTACTCCTAAAAGAATGCACAAGCAAATAAGACACAATTGACACCTATTAAAACACTGACCAACAAGACAGGAAATCTCAGCATGTTGACCTTCAGATCTGAATTGTGACTCACTGCTCATAATGACTCATAATTATTGTATGCTAATTATGGAACCACTGTCCTGTGGCAACAGTGATGACAATATTAGTGTCATTTTGAGAAATTTTACACATACTTCCTGAATAAAAGTATTAATCGTAACTTTTGAACAATAGTGTAAATTGTTTTATATTAAACCTATTATAAAACCAATTACATTAGAACTGATTTTTTTACATTTTGAAAGTTTGTTTGAAGGTTTACTTAAAATCTCAGTTGAGAAATTCAAAATAGTTCAGTTTTAAAATAAACAACAAAAACGCAGAACTGCAGTGCATCCAAACATGTGCCTAGTTTGGTTTTACTCTTTGGACGAAGTGTAAGGTTTGCATTTAATCATCACATCCAGGCTTCAGGTGAGTTATTTTACCCCGATGTGACATCAATCCAATGAGACACGACACACCCACACATGTCGTCAGTCTTTCTCTATCTCCTCACTGCCAAGTTTAGTGGTAGTGTCTTGGCAGCGACCCAGGGTGGAGTGGAGGACTGTGTGGGGGGGGTTATGGCAGAGGTGAGCGGACAGCGAGGACAGAGCGCTGACCGTGCCAGCTGGACCCTGTCCCGTATGACCGTGGGCGGAGCTGTTCTCTGTAACCTTTTACTGAGAACAACCCCCCGACACACACACCGCGGGGTGAGCAGGACTACCCTCCGACACACACCGCAGGGCTAGCAGGTACAAACACACCACTACACTCCAGAATGGAGCTACAGCGGTACTGTGAAAAGGCCATTTTTAGAGGAATGCTTTGGGAAAGAGCGAGATCTATTCCCATGTTGCTGATCCTGAGAATCACAATCAAAGGATAAGAGAATAATAAAATCAAGAGGGCAAAATTAAAAGCCAAAAAAGAATCCTCTGTTAGAAATGCCAATATATGTAATTTTTTGGGGGGGGGGGGTATTTTTATAAGTATTTTAGTTTTTCTAAGTATTTTAGTTTTTTGGGAAAATTAAATATAATATCAATGCAATTCTTATGCCAAAAATATAGTCTCATCGGTGCCCCCTAGATGTATCACCTGGTAGCGCTACTACTGAGAATCACAACTCTGTATGATATGAGTTTGATACCCTGAGCTAGATCTCACATATGCACAATGTAGCTACATAATGAAGAGAAAACATATAATGTAAAATACAGAATAGATCAAAAATATTTAATATCTTACCAATATTTCTAACCGTATTTTTTATACTGATGAAATTAAAAGCAAAAAAACAAAAGACACATGCATTAAAAACTGTTGCAGAGCAATGATCAAAAAATATTTTTTAACAACAGTTTTGATTTCTAAAAAAACACATTCGGATATATATTGTAGTGCTGACAAACGATTAATCTTGATTAATTACATCCAAAATAAATGTTTTTGTTTATATAATATATGTGTGTATATTTATTATGTGTGTATGTGTGTGTGTGTATATATATAAAAACTAAATTTTGGATGCAATTAATCATGATTAATCATTTGACAGCACTTATTTATATATTCATTGTTTTATTTTATTTTTAATTTTTTCACTTTTTTAACATATAAAACTTAATTCAGACACATGTCTAAAATATATCTAAAGGATGAACTTGAACTGTGCAAAAAAGACTAATCAGAGTGTGAGATGAGTAAAATTGCATGTCCCTTTTTTTGTAATGAAGAATCTATGAAAACTCTTCTGCTATATCAGAATTATTTCTAGGCTTAATTTGAGTATGGCATGACTTTTTAATTTACTAAACATGCATCTAAAAACAATTATGCCACTATACAGTACATTCTGAGCATGTTCTCCAAGTTCAATATGCAACATCTCAGCATATCACAAATCCTGTTGCGTTGTGCAGCGGCATCTATTAGCGCCAGAGTGCTTACTTTGTCTTTTTCCACAAAGTCCACGTAGGAGGTTCTCTCGATCTCGACAGGCTGTCCCTGCCGGTCATACAGGGCCAGAACAAAGTGAAAGAAGTTTGACTTGCGCAGGTTCGAGGGAGGCTGTTTCTCATAATGGGCTCTTGCCAAACCCACACCACTACAAGAGAGAGAGAGAGAGAGAGAGAGAGAGAG
>JAUYWG010000048.1:8016512-8029398 GCA_034779775.1 Enteromius afrohamiltoni
TTTATGCAGAAAGATACAATTACTGTGGCATACATTTGCTTATGCTTACGAGTGTGTGAGTGTGTGTGTGTGTGTGTCGTGCAGTGTTAGGGCAGTCAGCGTGGCAGCGGTATGTTTGGTTAGCGCTTATTAGCTGTGTAATAAGATTTAATGAGTTGAGGACTAAAACGCTGTAGGAGCACAGGCAGCATATTGGGATTAGTGGAGAGCAGAAACAGAACGAGAAGAGGAAGAGAGAGAGAAGACGAGGTTGTTTTGAAACCCAAATCCCACTTGTGGTCAGACCAGCTCTTTTTTTTAGGGGGTTGGCTTGGCCTGTCATCTCTGTAGCTCTCGTTCCCTCTCAGCTCAAGTGTGCTGTGATTTAATTGTTCGACACAAGCCTTGTGCATTGTAAATTGTCAAAATGAGCAGTTAGATACCTCTAAAGTGTAAAAATGTGTATTTTACATCGTTGTTATCTGAGGTAAAAGCGCTGCGCCAGATGTGCTGATTGCATTTATGGATAGCCGGCATCTTTGTTTCTTTATCGCTAATTGGATGTTACGACGAGGAATCATAGGCAAACCTTCCAGGAATGAAGGAGCGCAGAGAGTAATAGAGGCATTTGTCACTGCTGCACAGTAACGGATGGCCGTAAGTCAAAGTGAACGTGTCGGAGAGGATCTTTGCATAAAGAAAGGCCTGTCATTTCTCCATGATTTCTATTGCCACACAAACACAAACGGCCTGTCTGTCACGTCTCCCAGCGATAAGCTGGCACATACATCACCAGCTGCCTGCATCACTGCCACCGCCTGCACGCCGGTTTATTCAAACACACACACATATAAACACACTAACACTTTTACAGACATCTGAAAGTAGACAGTGTCTTTCCACGCCTCTCTGTTCCTGACTGTGTTCCCTTAACCTTAATGCGTGAATCATTAAAAAAAAAAAAAATGATGTTCAATGTTTCTTTCATTCAAATATTTTCTCCTATCTATTAATATATATAAATGATAAGGTTAAAAAAAACTAAAATAAATAAAACGATAAAAATATAATATAATAAAAAAAATTACACAGTTATCTGTTTTTGCAAATAAACTTTAAAATGTGTTAATTGCTATATTAATAAAGTAACCAATATTTAACAGTGACAACTATGCAATTGTTTAAAATACACATTTTCCTTCCCTTTTTTTCTGTTTGGTTATAT
The DNA here is from genome assembly GCA_034779775.1 of Enteromius afrohamiltoni. Lineage (NCBI taxonomy): Eukaryota > Metazoa > Chordata > Actinopteri > Cypriniformes > Cyprinidae > Enteromius > Enteromius afrohamiltoni. Next base: position 8,017,717 of record JAUYWG010000048.1, read on the forward strand.
GTACTTTTGTATAATACTTGGTTATCAACAAATAAATAAACATACCAGAAAAAATACCAGATATTTCCAATAAATGTCTGATGATTGTTTCCCTTTTAAATGTCATTAATCATCAATTTAATCATTTAGATATTTTATCATTGTTCATTTAAAATAATCTCAATATAAACGGTTTAACCGTTATTAAACGCAAATTTTAAAGCATGTTACAAACAAACACACTGAACAAAATCCCAATTTTAACAAGAAAGAAAGAGCCACAGTAAAGCCATTCTCTTTAACACACACAAAACATAGCGTTTGCCATCAAAATGTATCTCTTTGACATATTACTCCAAAAAGAAGGTGCTCTGCTGAATGGCCCGTGTAGTCAGAGGGGTTGATTTGCCATCGTTGCTCACTGATTGAGACTCTCAGCGCGAGAGGATCTGAGTCAATAGACTCGCGGCTCGCTCACAGATTAAACATCTAATCAAATTCAGCCCTGTGTGTTTATCGCTCGCTGTCGTTGGCTACGTAGATGTCAGTGTGGAACGCTCCACAGCTCCACATCACATAACGCACCCATGAACCAAAACTTTTTTTAATGCAAAGTAATGTTCCATGTGCATCATGTAATACAGGATTTATAAGGTTTATCAAGTTGCTGCTGATAAAAACTGATTTAGCTTTATGTCCCTATAACCCTTAGAATTTGACTTTAAGAAAATATATCCTACGTGCAAATAATGGGAAAGGACAACTGTTCACACAATGACTGCAATCATAATCGTAATATAAAGCCACTAACAAACTAACAATAAAGACTAAAACGCACAAACAAATTCAAACAGCTGACGGCATAATCAGAGACTGCAACACATCTGAAACATAATACACTTCTTCTTTAATCGTAAAAGCGTATAACCAGCCAGTGCTAAACGCTTCCAGCTAATTTCTAATTTGTTCGTAATTGCACCGAGACAAGTAAACCATTGCACAGTGAGAAGTTATTTCCTGGAGCTGGACGGCTAAATTACAGGCAAATGTTTCATGCGATTAGGACACTCTAATTGAACATGTGACAAAGAGTAGAGCTGCCTGTCTAACGCAGAAGAGCATCAAGTGGAGAAAACAGGTATTTACATTAGTTACATGCATTCTTTATGCTTTAATCACAGTAAATTCCTCTATGATTATTACATCTCGCCAAATCGCTATATATTTGTTTTTCTTTCCATCATAAGAGAGTGAAAATTAGCCATGGCCTCATTGTAACTGATCTCCTTTGGACGCCTCGATCAATGCACCGGTCACATGGCTCTCCTCAGCTGAGCTCTACATAAGAGTCGGCGCTGTGTGTGTGAAGTGCTGCCCCTGCACTGTGGCGTCTGTGTGTGTTTTATTAGTATTGCACTTGTGCATGTTTGCTGTAGGTTTAGCCCCGACTGCACCTGCCAGACCTGCACACACACACACTACAAATTATAGCACTCGTTCCTTTCTCTTGCTCACACTCTCACTGCTCTGTACTAAAAAAAACTTACAGTCATTTCTAAAATCGTTAGTGGCCTACAGCTGAAATCATTAGCTGGTCACCTGTATGTTTCTAATGGGGTCATTACCGAGGTGGCCCTGCAGCCGGCCGCTAATCGCTAGCATGTTATGGGGCAGCTGTTTCTAAAACACTTGTTTCTCTGTGTTACATTCTGGCATGCAGGCGTCAACTGAGAAAGAACAGAGCGAGACCTTATAAATCAGGTGTGTTTTGTGATACGGTGAGTGTTTTAGTATGTTTGCGAATGCGGAAATGTTTTTAACTTGCGCTTTTTTTGTGGGGCCAAGTGCAATTGCTGTATGGTTCAATGTCATAGTTGCATCAACACGTAAAAATTTATTGCATTGCACGCAAGGGATTTTGGGATGGTTTGGAGAGATTTTTATTTTTTTCTAAAGCTTGGGGGTCTGGACTTCATTAGTCTGACCCCCCCCTCCCCCTTCTCGCCCCCCCCAGTGGACAAAACAGAGGCGACATAATTCACTTTGCCAGGTTTTACAGTGTAGGGGTACGGAATGGGTGAAAGGGTCAATCGAAATCTGTTCCCCAGCTGTGCGGCCCTCTCACTCACCCTTAGGCCCAGAGAGAACGAAAGAGAGAGAGAAATGCTCGGGGGGAGATGGACCCCACAAACGTACCCTCGAGCTGCCTGAGCATCACAAACCTGTTCAGCCAACTCCATCCACATCAAGACAGTTTGTGTAGGAATGCAAACAAGTTATAATCTAATACAAACATGCACTGTGTTGCTGATTTGTGATTAGATATTAAACTAATGTGAGTAAAAAGAGTGGGATCATGTACAAATCCTCATTTCTGAAGAGTTTAAATTCAATGCATGGGTCTGAATAAGGATTTTCTTTCACTACACTGACAGCACTAATCCAAAAAAAAAAAAGATGCACTTCCACTAAACTCAGCCCTGGACACCTACCTATCACCACTACAGCCAACACATGGTATTATTTACAGGATCATATGAAAGTTTCAAATCAGATTAAGCTCTCGCTTTTGCTTCTTTCACCCAGATACACTCACTTTATTGTCTCTTAAGAGAACACACTTTACTGCACCCCTACCGATAAAACCCATATCCTGCCATCAGTACAGGCTATATTTGAGATTAAAATAGTTGAATTAAAGCGCGTGTAAAAGGGAGAGAAGGAAACCGAGCAAGATGATATATATATATATATATATTAACTTAGCAGAAGACGTGCATGTGTTTTTGCCTGACACTTAGGCTAATTAAAGCAATAAACGCAAAATGCTAAAAATGAAGGAACTAGCAACTATGTATTATTCAAAATTAAAGTAATAAAGATAAATAAATAAGAAAACTTTTTAATAATTTAAGTCGCCTTTTTTCTTATTTTATTCTCAGTTTAAGATGGCACCACGACACATAATCTCTTGGTTTAGGTTTGTAAGGAGCGCGGGAGAATTTTGTGTTGTTTGTGAGGCTGGTAATTGGCTAGAGCAAATTATTTATTGTGAGGGAAGCTGTTTGAAAATGACTTTTTTGCTGCGCTGCTATATTATGAAAACACACTGCTCTTTATTACACTCCATTTATAACTTTCAGCATGAGAAATGGCTACGATATTTTGACCGATTTTATTAATTAATTAATTTTTGTAATCAAATAAATGCACGTTTTATTTTGTTGTCGCATTGCTCATGGCCTATGTATTAGGGACTTTTTGCATGCACCATGCAGTACAACTTATATGCAACGCGACTTTTTTTCTTCACCAAATTAATAATTCAGGATGTGAGTTTTTATCTCATGTAGGGTAATTAGATGCCCAAAGACTTTGCATTTTTGTCTCTAATTAATATCACAATAACATATCAGCAGTTTGCTCTGCAAATACTAGTGACCAGGTGCACGCGACCTTTCAATGTTAGCGATACGAAAGGCTGCGGATGGGCAGGTGATTTTGGCCACTTGCACATGGCAGCTGACCTCCGCTGTAAGTTTGAAACGTCTCGTTTATTCAGCCTGCACAATATGCAATATTAATATACCGAGGGGATTTATCTTCGAGCGTATTTAAGGGAATCGCGAAAACATGTAAACGCAGCAGATCTCTGTATTAGCTACATGTTTTAATGAAGAGAAAAATTATTTGTACATAAAAAAACGCCTTGCAAGCTTATGTCCTAAAGACGTTTTGATTTCAGGATGCATCCTTTTTCACACACTAGCAGAAAAAAGTGTGTTTTGCTCACTTTATAAAATCGCAATTATTAATTAATATATTTTAGACCACGCGTTTGGACATGCTCGATGCAACAAATTAAATTTAGATAATAAATAAATACACAAAGTTTGAATTCAGCTCAAATACTTCCCCAAAAATAAACACATTAAATCCGATATTCCCCAAGTTCTCTCTTCTGTTCTTTCTGCAAACATCTGAAATTTTAGCCCTAAAACACACACGTGTATTTATTTATAAGTCCCTTACTTATCATTCCATTAATATAACATTTCTTTTTTTTAATTAGAGTAAAGCAATTTCTATGCTTCTATATTTTTATAACACATATAACATGATAGAACGGCCTGTGTAATATTATTTTGTTATGGGTTGTTTTGGGGAAATGTAATGCTCAAACTAATTTTTGTCCCTCTGCGTAAAACTTCTGCAAGCCAAACTCAGTCTAAGCTACACGCATTTCTCAAAATCCCAGATATCTCTTTGAAGGGTGAGACAGAACAGCATACATTTCCTCATTGTTTCAACATCATTCTAGGAAGCCAGGCATGCATTAAACTACTAAACTAGAAAGACACGCTATGGTATGAAGGTTTGACTTTTCTCTATTTTATTAAGCAGGCCTAATGATTTTGTCTATAACTTCACAAATTCCACTTTTGAACTTTAAGCATGCTTTAACCTCACATAAAGAAGATAAATCCGAATTGATGATTTAAGACGAATTTGAATCACGAATCAATTTCAAAAGCGCTGAGTGTATTGAATATTTACTTATTTGTTTTATTTACAAACATAAAACTATAAACTCAGGCTCCTCATTGATTCTCATTAGACACCACTTTCCCCTGCGATGCACGTGAATCATCATTAGACGAGCGCGATTTTGAAATATCGATATTTTCATGGTAAAGTAAATGGCATGCGCGGGACATTCCTACACAAGACAATCTGAAAGATCTCTAGTTCTGTTCAACCACAAAGAAATCATGTAGAACAATGTTTTCTCATGTGTGACAGGCGGTGTAACCAGAGTACGCCTTACTGGAGCGGCGCGAGTTGCTTTTTCTACAGCGCGTAACGATGCGCAATTAGTTTTCAACACGTCCACAACTAACTAGCAGCTGACAAACTGATTTAAGCACGACCGTGTTATGTTCGACGTCCCTGTACTAGCACTACTAGATTCAAAACAACTGATTTCGAAACACTCTGACTATGGTCAAGCGCTTCCTCTAACGCGCATCGGACGTTTCGTTTCACGCACCCAGCTACTTGGAATATGAACAACTTGGAGCTTGTTGGTGGTGTTTACCTTTGCGCAGCTGTGTTGGCATCCAGTATCCCCGCGCTCTGCATCCAAGAGCGCACCGGCGTCATGCCACTCGTAAGGGGCTCTTCTTTCATGGTCAAGGCTCCCCGTGGGAGACCGTCCTGGATGGAGAACATGAAAATAGCCTTCTGGGGGATGTCTCTCTACACCAGCTCGAGTGGAATAATCCTCCTGCACCACCTGGATTAACAAAAACCAACTGAAAGGGAACAAATCTTCCCCAAAGTGCAACAAGGGGAAAGAGGTCCTTATCCAAAGACGCGCTGTCGTATCCCTTTGGGTGTTCCTCTTTCTTTTAGATTCCAAACCCAAGTTCAGTTCACTCAAGATTAACCGGTCTCTAGTTAAAAGAGGGTGGAGAGAAGGCAAGAGCTGTGGAGCATCTCAAAGGAAACGATCAGCCGGGATCAAGCAGACCTTCTCGTCGCGGGGAGAAAGAGGGGAGAACGCGAACTTGCTCTGAAGAAGAAGGCGAACAGACGCGCACGGGATTGTGAAATGAAAAGTGGGATAAAACGGGCGACTGCTTCAAAAGGGAGTAAAATGAAATGATTACCAAACAAGAGGGAGGGATGGACCAGGGAAGGCTTGCTGTCCCTGGGGAAAAGAGGGATTGGGTAGCAAGAAATCTCATTCCCTCCCTCCCCGTCTCTTTATGCCTCCTCTGTCCCAGCGGAGCGCACCTTCTCTCGGGTTCCGCGGCTCCAGCGCTCTCTGGGGGGACAAGCGTGGACTTGACGAGGGCGGAGACTTGCCCTTAAAAGGCCAAGTCATTTACATGTCAATCTCCGTTCTGGGCTCTGATTGGTCGCGGTCATCCCTTGCGTCATTTTCAAAATTCGCCGCAAAAACTCAGCTGATGTTAGAGGGACTGAGCGCTCTGGCAGTGGAAGTGGTCCATGCGTTCCCGATTTAACCTAAAAAATGCCCTTAATACCCAGGAACATTCACGATCCATTTCATATGCCTAACGTGATTAAAGCATAATAGCTAGCTATAGCATATCGTTTTCCATAAGTCAATTCTGTCTAAAAGTTCAGCCGGTATGATTTGAGATTCAACACAGACAGAACGCGAATCCAAAGCGTTCACAGTAAGTGCTACCTTCCCTGGTTCTCAGTGGTGTTTCCAAAGCGCAGTAATATTCCATGATACTGTCAAACATCTCTTTATTTTGTTAAACCGCGAGGAATCAAGCTGTCCTCCAGACTATGGAATATGTTGTCTGTTTATAGGCTAATCAACAGATTAATTGGAAGAAATATTCAAATGTGACAAACCACGGGGTTATTTGCAGCTGCATGAACTGATAAAAATAATATTAATTATTATTAGTTATTATTAACAGCCCGCCTGCAATACAAATATAAAATACACAAATTAAATATTAAATAATATTAAGAACAATTATCATATAGTTAATTTAAGACAGGTTTATCAAGCATAAGAGTTTTTGCTCATACACAAAATAAAACCCCAAAGAAATCTGAATTGTGCAAACTCGCATTGTATTATTTTGAATTCCACCAAACTACGCCTGATTAAATATTTATTACAGATAGCCCTCCAGAGCTTAGAGCGGGAAAACGACCCCAGGAGATAGGGGGGAAATAAAAAGAAAAAACTCAATTTAATCTTCAAATTAAAAAAGGTGACTAAAGCAAGCAGTCCTATATCGTAACAACACTGCAAGTCATTCTGTTTTTATCAGAAGTTTTTTTTTCCCCTCAGATTCTTAATTTCACACATTATTATTTTATTTTTATTATTAATTATATGGGCCTATGTTTGTAATTATTTTGCTAAAACATCCTCACTAATCGTTTTTATTGCTTGTACGGGCTGAAACGAAATTTTGCATAAAAAGTCTCCCTCACAGATAAAATACTGGAAGCGCCAGAAAAGCAGCCGGTGTTTTTGAAAGACAAGTCCAGAACAACACGATCTCCGTCCGCCCAGAACGGACACAAACGGATGATGACCCCTGCTCACTACATTTTTGCTCTGCGTTTGAGAGGAGGTGGACGGTCAATAGTCACATCAGAAACTTCTTGTGAAACATCCTGGAACTAAAATCTACAAGACTGTTTAGGTCCACGTGTCTATTAAAATACGTTCTATTCTATGTTTTAGAAAAGGCTGAAGGGTCAACTCTCAAAGCCCAGCATCTGCAAGGTGACGTTAACTTCCAAAATAACGCATTATGTTACACAAGACCAGAACATTTACTTAGAAGATTCACTGAAGTGTCTCATGATGCGCTTTTCGCAACTCTCCCGGACAGTGATACAACATTTCTGCGACCTCTGATGATTAAAGCAGTTGTCTATGTCCATGGTGACAAGAACATGAAAAATGTCCCTCTTTTAGCCCTATAATATTTTGTATTGCGCGTACAGAATTGTGAAGCATCGTGTAAGTTAGTTCAGCAGCACAGGCCGTTCGGAAGACTGTATCTTGTATAATATATAATACTGTAGCCTATAATATAACGCTTCTGCAAACTTGCGTTGTAGCGTGAAGCCCACAAATAATCAAATAAATTCGAATATATTTAGTGGGGGGGTATATTTTGGATTAGGTCTAATAACGGAATATATTACATCTGAAATGTATCTTTATAATATCAACAGCAACAAAATTAATAAATAAAAAACGAGGGGGGGAAACAGTATATCTTGTCTTTGCACACAGTTTCAAAGTTAAAGTTCTAATATCAGTCTTTCTGTCAGATTAAAGCGGTTGTTTCCACCTAGTGGCCATCAATAGATAAAATACAATAAAACATTCAAATAAAAATAAAAAGCAGTGTTTATTCGCAAAAAAATGTCGACAAATTAAATAATCATTAAAGGAGTTTGAGCATAACTTTCTTGAAGGTATTTATCTATTTCATTTTATATCTCACTCCCTTCAAAAGACAATCTCCTGCAATCTGTTGGATCACAGATCCATTAAATGTGAAATGATTGATTGTTATTAAATATGGACCCCGCGAGTTTAAATATAAATTACTGGTATTTTCACAGGTCAGACTAGGCGGCTTGCACACACACCTTATATGGGTCATAAATTAAACAAACAAAACATAATAGAAAATGTGTCTTAAAAGATCACAATACCAAATCAGCTATGTGGTCATTCATAAAAACACAAGACTCTGTTATGGAATAACTGATGAAGTGATCATAGTCTCTACTAGACATCAGAAATAATCATTGATATAAAAATAATAATAATTTGAGCAAACTGAATCATTCTAAAGTTTAAATTAATAGAGTTGTGAAGTGTTTTGCAGAACTTATGACATGTGAGCAGTAAATAAAATAGGTAGGCTATAGAACAGCTGAACATGATCAGGCTCATGCTATTGTTTGCAAGGTAAAGAGCTCCATCTAGTGTTCTAATAATGACCTGCAAGTCTGTCAAGATGCCGTTAAAACTGACAACGTATCTGAACCAACAACTTAGACGTTCTCAGATCATCAACCTAAGACTCACTCGAACCTTTGGTCATCCTTTCAAATAGGCAACATCCAACCTCCAAAAACAAACATAGTTATGTTTAAGAAAAAAAAAATTCCAAAACTGATCTTAAACACACACATACACACACACACACACACAAAATTATTTTTGTCCAGTTGTAAAAGTTCTGTTCTAGGTTAAATGAAGTTCTAATTTCATTTATCATTCAAGCAATCATTTCCACCTAGTTGCCATCCAAATAAAAATAAATTAATAAATAAATAAAAATCAAGCTATTTTCAAGCGATATTTTACTTTTAAAATGTGACTGCCTGTTTGCAATATTTCATTGTGTGTTTGAAAGACCATATATGCTGTAAAAAATAACATGACTTTTCACTTTTACAGGCAGAGCTTTGCAAATAAAATGTTTTTTTTTTTTTTCAACAGTTAAATGGATAAATGAAATATGCCAGTGTTAGTTAATATAAATATAAAATGTTTTTAATTGTATCTATTCAATGTACTATTAATATTTTTATATTGTTTTTGCTTCACTTAAACAGCCTGCAAAAGTCTTTTTGAAATATATCTTCTATATATGGTTAATACAACCAAATCAAATTAAATATGAAATACCATAGAAACAGAAATAGTTTATTTAAAAACTGAGTGCATTCAAACCTGGAACCACCAAACCTGTCTAATCACCAACTGAAGGTCTGCGATGAAGAAATTTGCCTGTAACCTGTCAAATATTCTGCCGTAGAGTCTGATAGGCAGTGTTCAGCTGCTATGGGGTGATAAATCTGACCTGAAAACATGAAAGAACAAGTTGCACAATACTATGTACAATGCAAAATTTAACATCTTGCAAGAATCCAACCTTATTTATGCAACGGACATTATGTGCTACACAGAATTTATCTATGAGATGTTAGTCGTGTTGGTGCATTTCTCACAACACTATTTAAATGTGCATAATAGTTCATGCATTTCTCAAAACAATTAGTACAAACTGCAAAACGTAGTTGAGAACCTGCTCAGAATGGATAGCTCATTCCTCAAAAGCAAGTATTCATGTCAATGAAAGTGTCAATGTCATCCAGATGAAAAGTCCTGACACCATTGTTTATGAAAACATTATCATGTTTTCATTATGACATCATTTACAAGCAATGAAATGAGGACTATTAGTTTCATATGGAATGACTATTCAGCAGTCACAAGTTTAGTTAATTTTGACTGACATCACATAAGCAAATGACAATGGTATAAAACAGCAGAGAGTTGTATGAAAGCAATTGATGCATGTCCAAAAGCATTTGCAGTTTGTTGGAAGGAATGAGAAACTGCTACTATGATGTGCACACATGACTAATTGTTTTGAGAAATGCATTAACTGTTGTGCAAATGTAAGTACTGTTGTGAGAAATGCACCAAAGCGACTGAGAAAAACTGTAATAGGACTTTGGCGCCATCTAGTGTTAAAAAATGCATATCGCAAGATCACCAATTCCTAAAATAAAACTGAACAAATATACCCGAAGACTTTTTTGCTACAGTTCATTTTGACCTCGTAAGCATTTCCTTGATTATAAATACAATTTATACACTACCTGAATGTTTTAGAATAAATGTTTATACATTTCATAAATAAGAACAATATTTCACACTGTTCCAAACAAACATAAAAAAGTACTCCTGTTATTTTATTTTTTTATTATTAATTAGAAATCAATTTCTTCTTTTTTTGGTCCAAAAGAACTTAACGTTTTTACTGTAGATTAAAAGCTCAGTGTAAGAGGTTGACTCTTTCCTCCAGCCTTTTGGTTTTACAATCAGCACATAAAACGACAGCCGACGTTCTTTCACTATCTGAGCCTGAAAACTTAAGCTTGAGTGGGTCTGCTTTAAAAGAAATCAAAACAAAGGTTGTATAGATATTTATTTATGTTTGTTTTAACATGGATTTCAGAAGCAGTTACACATTAGGTCACACAATGTACAGCATACCCTCTAAGGCCTACTTAATATGTATTTTCTTAATGAACACTAATACAATTCACACCTTCAACACGCACACATCCATAAGAGCTTTACTCTGGGAAGCAGACACTACATCTACATCATTTTAAATGCTTTTAGATCAGCAATGATTGACTTGGTCTAATGAGACCAGAATATTGATTTCCAGAACTCTATATTGTTTTATTAAAAAGGGTCTAAATGAGAAAAAGTTAAATGAGTTTATTGTTCTACAGTAGATAGTTCCAGTGTGGACAACAATTGCTGGCTGCATCTTTACTTTGTAAGAGAGATAAATAGACACCCATAGCATTAGCCAGCATTTTTCTGACAAAAATCTCTTATCACTAAATGAAAGCTTATAGGATGAAGGTCTGATTATTTCAGGGACCTTTTCAAAATATTTTTTTTTATTTCTGTGTCACTTTTGCTATTTGACACATAAAACAATGATTATGCATTCTTCTTTACCATTGTCCGCTTTAGTCTCTTCCAAGTGTTTCCATTGTTATCATCATCAAGAAGTCTGAATGTTTCAGTGGGCAACATAATACCTTTAATTATCAAGAAATGACTTCTCTTTATAAGTTTTAGTTTAACGTACTTATCTGTTGATCAGAAAATGCCTTGAACCTACACCAGACCTTTTATTTACTTAGTTATTTATTTATTTTGGATTACTTTAAGGATGGTGATTTACAAGTATAAAAGGGACTTTGTTTTGCAACACAACATTTTATCACTTTGATAAGACAATGTTATTTATGCTTCTTTTTTGCTGAAACATTATATCTCAACCCTAACATGTTTTTTAAGTAGAGAGTAATTGCTGAATTTGTTAGATTTCATAAGGGGTCTTCATTTACGTTGTGTACTGTATAGGCCAGTGGTTCCCAAAGTAGGGGTCGGGACCCCCTGGGGGGTCGTGAGACCTTGAGGGGGGGGGGTCGCGAGAGGATTTCAAAGAAATATTTTTTTTTAACTATTATAAATAACATATTTTATCTATAACTAACAAAAGATACAAAATAGTTGTTAATAGTTACATTTAAAAAACAAACAAACATGCAAATTCAAAAGCCATCAGCCTT
>JAUYWG010000048.1:8041025-8069608 GCA_034779775.1 Enteromius afrohamiltoni
ATATATAGGCTGATTTTTCTTTAGCTGGTCTGAATAATAGTGATACATTTTTAAGTAGTGCGAATTGCTAGTATGATGTCTTCTCTTAGGTATAATAAACTAGCCAGGGAATGGACAGAGAAATATGCCATGTTATAGGGGTTAAGGTGAGCAAGGCATCGTGGGAGAGTGTTTTTGTGCGAGCAATCTGAGCATGAAAGGCTTACTAATCTCTAGATGTTAACAGGTTGCAGTACAGTTGGTCAGTGGATGCAGTCTTCATCATGTGCATATTTGAATCATTCAGAAATAAATGCAATCTTATCTGTTAAAGCTTACTCATTAAATCTATGCTAAAACCATACAACTAACATTTAGTTAGAAGTGAACAGTTCAGGCTTTTACTATCACCACAGTAAACAACACAAGTAACGTTTGCAGTTGCAGTGTAGGCACGGAGAGGATTCCACTGCGTATGACCTTGAGCCGTTTCTGCACTCTGTGTTTATGTTGGTGTGAGCCAAGTTGGCAGACGGACCGCTTAACCAGCATGTGTGACACTGCCTCTGCAACAGCGTTTGCGCTAAGGCCACATTTAATTTCTCTTTCTCTCTCACAGGTACAACAGAATAGCTCGGGAATGGACTCAAAAGTACGCCATGTGATACCTGAAGAACATCAGACCAATCTGCAGTATAGCTGGAAACAAAAAACTTTTTTTTCTCCCCCTCAATGAATTGACAGTTCCCTGTATATTCAGACCATATCAGTTCTGCTTGATTATTTTGACCCCCTTCAACCTTCATTCACATGCTGTAAAAAGACCACGACATTGCAAAGATCACCAACTTTATGTTCAGAAAAATGCTCGTGTCAAAGAAGCATGTTTTAACTACGAGCTCACCCATTTTTTATTGAGATAAGAAAAAGAAAGAAAAACATGACTAAGGTGAAACCATCGAACGCTTTTGACTCATGCCACTGGCTAGAGGTGCTACTAAAGAAAAAGAAACGACGATTCCGCAGGTGTCAGCGTACCTTAAAGTCGATCTGTTGCTCGGTTGGCCTTCATGTTTTTATATGCTTTTACAATAGCATTGAGAACTATGGTCTGTGAAATATATTCTTGCTTATAACTGACTGTTTCTTACCGAATCAGTCACGTCATTGTATCAGCAGTTACGAAAAAAATATATATTTTGCATGTTAATGGAACAATTAAAGTAATTGGTCTGTGGTCTGCCAAAAATGAATATCTGCAGACAATGTTAAGCGAATACATGTCCACTTTTAGAGTCTGAGAACTTATTTTGTTACTCCTTTTCTCTCCTCTTTTTGATGTTTTTAGAATTGGGGAGCTATTAGTTCGTCTATCCTCCTAAACACTGTTCTCTCATTGCACTGAATATATGTGATTGGAAGCTCTCAATGGATGACCGATCAACTAATAGCTCTACTAGCTGTTCATTTTGTTTGCTCAATAAAGTTGCTAAACTATCATTTGGTGTTTCCTTCTGCAGTGCCACTAAGAGAAGTTATTGCTTATCATCACAATTATGCTTGATTCGGTTCACTCTATTGAGTCTCTTATGGCACTTTATAACATAAAGCGAATGAACTGAATTTGACACTAGTTGTTCGACGCGTGTTTCTAGATCTCTCTGAGATCTCTCAACAACTGCTGGACTATTATTAGTTCTCTGAAGGAGGAACCCCCATTTGTGAGGTGAATAGCAGCAACGATGTTGTCATTGATGTATATGTGGACAGATGTAGAGAGGTGTGCCAATGTTCAATAACCACAGTTTGAGGTTTTCAAACCACACGTGGTTAAAATTACTGTTGAATCTCATAGAGTCATGCTTGGGTCCAAAAGGGTAAAATAAGTATATTGATGGTAGCGAATAAATATGTGTTTGTGTAATTTGTATAAAGTAACTGTATTCTGACTAGAACCAATTAAAAATGTAAAATAATCTAATTACAAATACTTTTTGGAATCTGATTACATAATGGGTATTTTTACGTTATATGTATGTGTCACCGCTGTTTAATATACATTTTATTAATGTTTGTTTGCTGATCTTAGACGGTCTTCAACCTAAATGTGCCCTTAAACTCAGCTGGCTAGACCGGTAAACCATTTTAGCCTCTTTGTTTTCATTTTCAAATATAGTACTGCGTTCCTGTGTCCAGAAGTGGGCGCAAGAGGACGTTTTTGAGAACAAGACATGGTGAACGTTGCGTCACAGGGAATTTCCAGTAAGGAAGTCAAGCTGTCTATTCAAACGATCGCGTTGATCTCGACATGATTTACTGTGACCGCTCGAGACAGGCGATTAATATCGATTGATCGATCTTTTGATCTGCCGTTTAACCTTAGTGGATGTTCTGCATATCCATGTCTAGCAGAAGCAGCAATCATCCTGAATAAGGAACCTGCCTTGAACTGACTTTCAGCTTACATTAGTTGACTTCACCGCAACATGGAGAAATAAGTTGCGAGGAATAAGAAAACTTGACTTTGAATCCTGCTGACTCTGAGCTGTTTGATGTTTATCCTGAATATCGGATATCTATCAGGAAAGGTAAGCAGCCTCGTAGATCCAGCCATGCTTGTTGTCTGTGAGTTGCCCATGTTGCCATCTAAAGGTTGTTGTGATACTTTGTATCTGAAGTGCTGAACTTCCTACTTCTGCCTCAGAGGCCAAATGCACATTTCAGCTATCAAGGGCTTTTGATAAGTTGGTTTGGGTGAGTACTAGCACCTCGTGATGTACGTTAATGCGTTTTATGGTGGAATTTGGTCATGATCCGACAGTAGAAAGTTTGAATGATAAGTGTTACGCTGGCTGTGTGTCTAAATGCACAAATACAGTAGCCTGTATCGAGGCGCGTTCGGTCCGAACATCCGGAGTTGATTAAAAAAGTTCAGCTCGAACAGTAACGTTACATTTCCGATGTTTTAAACGCGAAGTGATGCATATAGTTTGATTTAGAGTAGTGGGCATCTATTAAACAGACGTCTAAACTTGCTGTCATCCAGTGTTTGTAGAAGAGGTTGGGGCTTTTGATTCATTCCAATAAACAAATGTTTTAAAATAATTTGCTCACGGATTCGTTTCTGCAGGTCTCAAGTCTCAACACCAGCTAGTGGCAATACAATGCGATTTTTTTATTATTATTTTTTCTACTGTGAGTCATTCATTCAACCGAATCGCTACATATAACAGATTCATTTTGCGAAATCTCCCCTATCACGGACATTATTCACATTTACACGTTTAATGCACGCATTGACTCGGTTTTTTTATCCGCGGTGTTTTATTTCATTAGTTTGTTTACAAATGAATTGCCGTTTGTCAGCGAACTGAAGAAACAAGTCGAGTACGGTGCAGCTCGAGCTTTGTTTACACACACACACAAAAAACACAAATTCAAAGGCATATGGATTCAAATTCTGCATGGGAATACCATTTCTTGCACTAGCTATACTCAATTTGTATATACATGTGATTGGAAGCTCTTAATGTAACGAAAATGTAAGTTTAGCGCATGGCAGGGAACAAGAACGATTCATTTAGAAGATTCGATCAAAAACCACAGATTCACTAATGAACAACGTACCTCAAATAATTGTGTAGCCAATCCCCTTTATATGTTTGGGTTTTATATTTTCAGTGTTTGACTACTTTTCGAGGCTAAGACTACTGTTATGAAATGTGAATTAATTTGTTTGATTTTTTTTTTTCTACAGGAATCATGGCTGGAGAGGATCCATACCATTCAGAGGTGAGGAAATGTTTCATACAATGCCAAAAGTAACAACTGTCCTTCGAAGTCTTTATTACCTAAGTAATTTGACAAATTTCTGAGTGATTTCGGCACCAACTGTAAGACCATGAAGTAAATCAGGTCAGTTTTGATTCTATCATGTTAACTTGCTTCTGTAGTTGCTAGTTTATTTATGAAAATGTTATTATTATGATAGCTGATAGCAAAAAGATAGCATGAAGCTCATGCCTTGTAATTATCTTTACAAGGCCTCAGAGCTATTTTTTGTGTTGCCTGTAACAGATACAGGCTTTTGAAGGCATAAGCCTGATATTAAGTTATTACATTTGAAACGGGGCATATCAATTTGTGTACATACCACAGCATCACACAGGAAGCGTCTCTTAGAAAGCTGAGGAGGTTTTCTTTTTTCCTGCCTTCTGTGGTTGCGATTCAATCTTAACACGGCACCACATGAAGCTATACACATTATTTGTTCAGTTATTATCCACATACATCGCAAAATACTTCTGACTCCTAAATTCAAACTCTGTCCTTATGCAACAACACTGAAAAACATTGAAATCGTTAACGTCATGGAGCTGTTTATAAAATGTGTTGCTGCTTAAGTTAACAGTAAAGCATTCAAAATAATTGCATGTGTGTTTCATTTTTTTAAATTCACTCAATCAAGTACATCGGTCAAATGGACCCATTCAGAGACGATTCGATATGGATGGCCATGGACCCGACATATCAGGGCATCCACAACAATAATGTTATGAGGACAGGTAAGAGACTTCTTTGGGTTTTCTCAGTAAATCAAGAGCTTGATAATGAGATAACTGAATTCTGAATTTTGCAGAATAGATGCAGCAAGACTAGCCTTCATTTCCATTTTTTTCTGTCTTTCTCCTCGCCTTTAAAAAACAGTCACTCTGCATTAAGATTCAGTAAGAGGTCTAAATCCAATAAACCATTATAGACGGGAGAAACATCTCATTCCTTAGTAATGTCACACACAGTCATTTGTATATTGTGTGTGATGGCACTACAGGAGCTGATCTATTTCCCCCTATGCTTTTCACTTCCTTATTGGATTGCAGAGAGACGACTGAAAACCATGAATAGCTCTTCACCGCCATGTGGTTGCATGAGAAACCTCTTTGAGATAAGTGTAGTTTTTGGGCTGCCACCTTTGAACACGTGTGACTGATTTACCTGAGCACAGTAAAACTGTGTAAATCAAAACAGTTTGATTATGTGATTATGCAAATATGTGTAGAATTTTAATGAAAGACTGTCAAAGCGCGCACTTAAAGGGATAGCTAACCCAAAAACTTACAATTCCCAACCTGTATGGCATTCTTTCTTTTGAGGGAGATATTTAATGCATAATTTTGCATTACATCCCTTGCTCACCAATTGATCTAATAAATAGATGTTATCAAAATTAGCGAGCAAACATCTGATTAATAAATCACAATAATCCACAAGTAATCAACATGACATCAATCAGTTTCTTGTCAAGTGAGCAGCTGTGTGTTTGTAAGAAGTAGGGTGTTTTAACTTTAAACTGGTCCTTTTGGCTAAAATGTGAGTCCATAATCCACAATAACACTTCTTCCAGATACACTGTTGACTTTTGACATCAAAATCCATCAACTATTTTGGTCATATTTCTCTTCTGATTCACTGAATAAAGCAATATTATGTATATAGGAGTCCTATTTTAAACATTAATCAATGGACTGGAGTCATGTGGATTATTGCAATATCGGGTAGCATGAGCTGTGAGTACATTTTCACCAAATGATCTGCTGTTTTGAGGTGAACTTTCCGCATTAGCAGCAAAAAGCAACTAGCATTCTCAGTGTGAGGTGGTAATTAGATGTGATATGAGCAAGAGAACCGTTAGTCGAACTATTAAGACACAAGAGTTCATCTTTATTTAAGCTTTTGGTTAGTCCATACGCTTACTGGGTTTTTTTTGGGTGGTGGTGGGGGTTATATGGTGTGTTCCATCTGATAATTGAATGATTTATTGCTATTTTGAGTTTAGTGCACCCGTGGTTTTGACATCTCCTTTAGACTTGATACACCTCACCGAGTAAAGGATGACTAATCGATGAGTAATGCTGTAAATGCTACCACGATATTGCTGACCGAATAAAGCACCTGTTCCCGTTACCTTATAGATCTGGACCTTTTAATTATGTCAGTGTAATGGGAGGACTGGGCACAGAAGTTGTGCTGTAAGAGGTTAAATTCTGCAGGTTTAGCAGCTGATTGATTTAGCTGCGCTTCACCAAGGATGTGGTCTCGGTCCTTGTGCACAGGAAGAGGAAGAGGCTTGCACTTCTGTGGAAACACGTGGTGCAGCAAGATCTTTGGCCCTGAAATATCTGCAGAACACCCGCCTCTCAGAGTCAACAAATACTCTGAAATGTTTGAAAGTCTGCAAAACGAGATTGAATTCTAACCCTTCCGATTGTCCAACATAAGGTTGAGTTAAATTGCTTTAAGCTAGTCACGCTCGCTTATTACTGTTTGCGTTGAAGTGTGATGTCATAAGAAAACAAGTTCCTTTTGGCATAAAATACAAAAGGAGATATTTGGTACAATGTTCACACTGCCCATTTGCATTTTCAATGCTTTGTGTGAAGAACTGATTTTAGTTATTTACTTCAGTTCACATATTTCATCCAAACATTTTGGATCAATTTGGGCATAAATGATGCTGAATGACATTGGATGTCATTGGTTTTCTGTTTCAAATCCAGTCATGATCTAGCAAGCTAAATATGTGGATACTTGAGAGCGACTGCTGTGTGAAAGATTAACAGAAGAACTGATGAGGGAATTTCATTAAACAGTTGAATTAAACTTCTTCTTTTACAGTCGATGGACCTTATCTACGAATCATCGAACAACCAAAACAGGTAGTGCACATAATATTTTTGCAAATGTTCTTGTTAAAAGTTTTGAACTAGTTAAAAAAGACTATATCAAATGTTCTATTGCTCCTAATATGTTAAGCCGGTGGTTTAGCTCCAACCAGCACCTGTTTAGCAATTTCTACTGATCCCGAAGACCTTGATTAGCTGGATCAGGTGTGTTTGATTAGAGTGCAGAGCCGTAGCCCTTTAGGAATTGAGTTTGAGACCAATGTGTTAAGACAAACTCACTGTAAAAGCACAACTGCTCAGAAGAGACTGGTAACTCTGGCAGCATGCAGTGACAAACTCATTATAGCAAAATATTAAGTCTGACATTGTTATTTCCAGAGGGGCTTTAGGTTCCGCTATGGATGTGAAGGCCCCTCCCATGGAGGACTCCCAGGGGCCTCCAGTGAGAAGAACAGGAAGTCTTACCCACAAGTAAAGGTAGGTTTAACCAAATAGAGCCCTACTGATGCCTGGAGATAAACAAAACATTCTCTTGCAGTGTTGGGATTTAGATTAAGAGGATAAAAATATTTTCTTCTATTTCCTTTCCAAGTGCTAATCAAACAAAACAGGCTATTATTTATTTCTTGGTCTTTGCAGACTGTATCCTCTTAATGAAATTAAAAAATAAAGCTTAGAAATCTCTCTTTGACTTAGCATTACCATTCAAGAGTGTACATAATAGTTTGTCAGCAAAGGGTGCATTTTGTTGTTTTAAATGTATCCTGGCTCTTCTAAGTTTGGTAATGATGGTGGGTAGTGGCCATTATTTTGAAGCACCATAAATTTGAAGTATCCATCATTCAACAAACCTAGGTGCCTCATATATAATTTTTTTTTTTGTTTGTTTGTTTTTTAAACGCTGACTTCCGGCAATGGCTGAATGTACATTCGAAAAATAGAGTTCTGGCTTCGTGGCTGACCTCTGATTCAACCTATAACTTAAGCCTCATTTGTAACATAAGCTCAAAATAGAATAGATGAATACTAAACCCTGGTAATGAATTAAAAACCAAAAATTAGAAGTAAAAAAAAAAAAAAAAAAAAGTGTCCGAGGAAGAATAGTGTTAGAAGTGTTTTTGTTACAAAAAACCAGCTTTGCTTGCAAACACTGGCACTTCCTTCAGTGAAACTAGTTTGCATGATTGTTAGATCTAGAGAGAACTGTCTGATAGTTCTTTCACTAGACGATAAATCCCAATGATGCAATATTTGCTGGAGCACTCAGCTAAAATTAGTAGCTGCTTTCTCTTACAACTGCTGTTCTGTGCCAGGTCACATTTTTAGGATTACAGTGGCTGAAGGGTTAGAAAGTGATTGAAAGGAGAAAGGAGAAAAATTAGAGGAGGACTGTGTTCTCTGTTAATGCACTCTCTTTTTCATGATGGCAGTCCGTTTGGGAATTTCCTCAGTGTGTCACTCGGGTAATTAGTGGGAAGACTCGTTCTACGTAATGTGGTGTCAGAGATGGGAAACGAAGTGTGCAGCAGCTCGCCCCCTCTCGCACCAACACACTCTGACACGCAGCGCACAAAAACACTTTAAAGAGATGTGTGCGCGCGCAGGTGTACACACACACACGCGCACGCACATCTCTTTAATGTGTTTAATGTGTGTAACTGCACATACACCTCTGAGGAAGTGTGGATTTTACTAGGGCTCCAAGTTTTTTTTATCAAATGTCTTTCATTTGGTGTAAATCAAGTTGCTCAAAGCTTTTAATACAAAGGGTCAAAAGTTTAATTTGATTGTGTTTAATCAGAAAATCCTCTGATTTAAGATAAAGGAGAAATAAATGCCCTTGTGCAACAAATTTATTAAAGCAGTCACAATAATACTTAAATGTAAAAATTAAATGAAAAGTGTTGATTGCAGCGTTAAGTTTAGATCTGCTCAGGTTGCATCAGATTTCTTTTTACACATTCTTTTTTACTTTGGTTACAAATGCTAGACACTGCAATCACACACATTTCTGTTGAGCTTCTGAATTAAATGGCCAATCAGAGGCAATTATACTGAAGTTTTCTTGCACCTTTTATTTATTTGAGTTTATATATTTAAAATAATTATTTGTAATTCTTTATATATATATATAAGTACATGCATGCCCCCTTTGATCAGCGTCAAACTGTAAACAAATATAAACTAACAATTAAACGTTAATTAATTGATTGATTTTCATTAACATAAAAAATATTAATTAACCTAAATTGTAACGTGTTTCTCTAAGTTCATCTTTCCCTTTTTATCCAAACCAGCTTAATTTGAATGCGGAGGAAGATGAAACTGCAAATTTCATAAATTTCCGTTGCTAGTAGTGTTATTATTGAAAAAAAGGTTGTTGTTTTTTAGTTTGCCACTTTAACCACAACCTATACTGTATCTACATCAGTTATGCAGTCTTTTGTTTTAAATCATCAGTATTGGTTACTTCAGCACAAGCGCTGGGATTTTTAATGCTGTTATTTAACTTGTGGTCTACCATAAGGGTATTCTTCGCTCTGCTAGATACATAATACAGGTTTATTGTAGGGATTTCTGAGTTGAGGTTTTTTTTTTTTTTTTTTTTTTTAGTATGAGGGAATTAGCTCAGCTGTTGCCTATATAGCATGTCAACTGTTCAGCAGCGGTCTTTAATGATGTGTGACTCTCAACCAGATCTGAAAGAATGAGATGGAGGATCATAATTCTCGTATGGGCGCACATGTATGTTTTCATGCGTGGCACCACTACTTTCGTGATATCATCAAACGATTATTCTAGAGGGGCTCTGGTTCATCTTTGATATTCACTGGGTATTTTTTCTGGGGTTTGATATTGCTATTTGAATGAGTCATTTTGTCCTAGAGAAAGTGTTTTATGAGCCATATTTGAAGTTGGCCTATAGAAGCAGTCAAACCACACACTTATTATATGAGTCAAGAAGAGACAGTCTTAAGTCTTTTCTTATTAATGTTCGGGATTTGCTTGTAATTCAGTCTACTCTGGCATTTTAGGTTTTCATTTTAGCTCTTCTGTGTGTTGAGGATGTTGTTGATAAGAATGGCCAAATTATGTTCTGGAAAAGTCCACAAATAGTCCACCCACTTTCCACGTGAATGCTGGGATTTCCCCCACCAAAATGAGATTAGCATACCTGTGACCTTCCTCTGCCATTAATGCACTCTTTTATCTAAAGTATTTGCGGAACTGCAAATTAATAAATATAATTAGTTAACAGTAACTTGTATAAATGTATGTATTATTTATTTATTACTTATTATTAGCTTTTTATAATGCTATTTTTTATATTATTTGTTTTATTAATAAATTATGATAATTGTTATTATTTAACAATAATTATTTATAAATTAGTAATATATATAAATAAAATCTATATTAAATAATATGAATAGAAATAATATAAACCAAAATTTGTTTCATATTGAAAGTACTATACTTATTTCATTATAAAGAAAATATTGGTTATAAATGTGTGTGTGTGTGTGTGTGTGTGTATTTATATATTGAAATGAGAGAGAGAGAGAGGTTTTTTTATTTATTTATTTTTTCAAAACAGCCCAACTGCAGTTTAAAATTAAAACATGCAGGATAATAAAAAGTAAAAGACATGATTTTGAAGATTTTTAAAAACTGCGTAATCTATTTTGCAAATGAACTCTTCATATAGGTATAAATATTTATCAGATTAAAATTGGTTAAAAATTTGCCACATTTTAATGTTCACCTCTGTTTGTTTTTGGGTCAACAGATCTGTAACTACCAAGGTACAGCGCGAGTTGTTGTTCAGCTAGTGACCAACTCTCAAAATCCTCATCTTCATGCTCACAGCCTGGTGGGCAAACAGTGTGATAAAGGAATCTGCATTGCTGACGTGCAGCCCAAAGATTCAACCTTCAGGTCTGTATTGATCTCTCGACATCCAGTCATTAAAAATGCTTTTGTTTTTTGTTTTTTTTAACAACAGCACTCTTGGTACATGCAACGAAATAACAGTGAGGCTCATAATTAACATTTACTTGCAAATGCTTTACAGTTTTCCTAACTTGGGCATTTTGCATGTGACAAAGAAGAACGTAAGCAAAGTTTTAGAAGAGAGGATGGTCGAGGCCTACAGGCTGGGGTATAACTACGGCATATCCATCCATCCCGAAATAGATGTCCAACAAGGAGAGGTTCGCGTGCCCAGAGAACTCACAGGTAAGAGAAGTGTGCACAAAATTTTCCTAACAGATAATGTCTCTATTTAGAATATCCAACCATTTTTCTGCTGGCCAAGTCAGGAGGCTAGTTCAGATGTTTGTTTGCTTCTCCGATAGCATACAATTGGATGCCTTACTACAGGTTTGTAATTATTAAGCCAAAAATACTAGCGGCCATCCTTATTGTCGAGCCCTGGTGAGTTTATGGTCAATATAACTAAGGTTGAAGATCTGAAATAAAACTCTACAAGGAGCGATCACTTTTCTCTTTATGCCAAGACACTTTTGTCAATAGGCACAAAAATGTACTGTAAGTCACTATGGATAAAATTCTCTCTAGGAGTGCTTTGGTCAACAGAAAGGTTTAAGAGAATGCTTGAGGTGTTGAATAATAATAACCTCAGCATATTCCAACTGTTTGTTCCTGTATGGTAGATGCTGAGAGGAACCTGATTAGCAGTGCATCTGTTCATCAGTCGAAGGAGATGGATCTGAGCGTGGTACGTCTCATGTTCACAGCCTTCCTGCCCGACAGTGATGGAGGGTTCTCCCGCAGACTTGAACCGGTTATTTCAGATCCCATCTATGACAGCAGTGAGTATCTACCTCCTTGATACTGACCATGCAGATCAAAAGCATTCATAGCAGTGTTATTTTAGTATAGTTGAGATTTAAACTAACAAAATGGGTTAATTTAATGTGTTTAGTTATAATTCGGAGTGATTAGAAATGTTGACTTTTAACCCAAACTGTATAATTTAGTGCCATGACTCCGAAGAGGAAGAGAGGTGGTTGTTAACCGAGTAGCCACATGTTTTGAGTTTTGGAGCTAATTATTGATATATTTGTAGTCTCACTCTCATTTTTTCTTCCATTTCTCTCACTCGTAGTTTTAGTCACTGACAGAGAGTGATCAGGTATTGCTTCCTCTCTGAAACTAGGCGTACACTTTCGATTTCCCCTCTATTTTCTAATAATCTCTGTTTCCATTTCTACCTCTCTTCTTAGCACTGTTTGAAAAACGAGACTGCTTACAGAAAGGAAAGGGAAAAAGAGGAAACTCCACAAAAATGAAAACCAGAAAGACTTGTTTCATTTCTAATGCCTTTGTCTCTCTTGATTTTTAGAGGCCCCAAACGCCTCCAATCTGAAGATAGTGCGGATGGATCGGACCGCTGGCTGTGTGACGGGAGGAGAGGAAGTCTATCTGCTGTGTGACAAAGTCCAGAAAGGTCAGAAAGCAATGTCATAAGTCACAGCATGCTCTGCCTCTTTAACAGAATTAAAGTGATAGTTCACCCAAAAATGAAAATGTGATGTTTATCTGCTTAGCCCCAGGGCATCCAAGATGTACGTTACTGTTTCTTCAGTAGAACACAAACAAGGATTTTTAACTCGAACCGTTGCTATCTGTCAGTCATAAAAAGGAAGTCAGTGGGCACCAAACGTTCCAAAGCTTTGAGAGTCAAAAAAAAACATACACAGATGAAACTAAATTAACCCTATGGCTTGGGATGATACATTGAGGTGTTACAACACAAAACTCTGTGCGTGATAAAAACTGAACAGTATTAATATAATTTTTTTTACCTCTTGTACACCACAATCTCCCAACTGTCCTTAGCTCGTTCATAACATCCGGCGTGTGATGCATCAATGTGGTCTGGCACATAGATATGTACACATAGATACCTCATAAGTGACTGTTTTTTTTGGCCCGGATATGTAAGGAACTAAGTATAGATCTATGTGCATGTATGTGCCAGAGCATGTTGACACATCACACGCTGGATGTTGTGAGTGAGTTCAGTACAGTCGGAGATTGTGGTGTATAAGAGGTAAAAATGAAATAAATACTGTTCAGTTTTTTGCACTCATTGTTTTGTGTCTTAACACCTCAATGTATCATCACACATCAAGCCGTAGGGTTTCATTTGTTTCTTCTGTGTATGTTTTTTTTGTTGTGTTTTTTTTACCCTCATTTGGTGCCATTGCCTTCTGTTACATGACAGACTGCAACGGTTTGAGTTTAAATCTTTGTTTGTGTTCTACTGAAGAAATAGTCACCTACATTTTGGATGCCCTCGGGGTAAGCAGATAAACATCACATTTAATTTTTGGGTGAACTATCACTTTAAGGACACACTTTAAGTGAAGAGGATAAGCTTGATTACATCAAGTACAAGATGTTCCTGATTCAACATTCTTGTTGATCCTGGAACAACATTCCAATCATCCAATCAGATCTGAGGGATAATTCTTCAGGAAATATCTATGATCAGGGTTTAGGTGAGAGGTATTCTGTTCGCTCTGTTGTGGAAAAGATTCCCGGTGTCATGAGAAATTGCGTTCCCCATCGAAATCGAGTCTCCTTTTGTGATTACATTGCCTAAATAAATTCTTAGAGCTATTAATGTAAAAATTTTATGGTTTACTACATAATAGAACATAATGCATAATGTGCATAATGAAACAAATTGTATGTAATTTCTTACACTTAATTAACTGCTAATAAATAAAGTAATAATATCCTTTTTATGTGAAAAATTGAAAACTATTTCAAGAGTTCACACTTTCCTTGTAATAAATAATAAAGCAAATTTGGCGTGCTGTCTGGGGAGCGAGCTGGAAGAACGGTGAACTCCGAACCCTAATGGATAGAACCCTAGTGTGGGCAAGAGTTTGGCATTCGGCTTGTTCACCATCTGCCCCCCAAAAAATGCTTTGAGAGGACAGCAGCCAAATTGCGGAGGCTGGGAGGGAAAACTTCGCTGAGGTTTTGGGAACCTCAGTGGAGGTGGGATAGAGAAGAAAAGCCCTCAGCGGAGGTAAGGGGATGGGTGGCAGTGAAGCCTATGCAGAGACTGGGAGTGAAACCTTTGTGGAGGTTTTGGGAGCCTCAGCGGAGGTGGGATAGGGAAGAAAAGCCCTCAGTGGAGGTAAGGGGATGCGGGCAGGAAAGCCTGTGTGGAGGCTGGAAATTAAACCTTCGCGAAGGTTTTGGGAACCTCAGCGGAGGTGGGTAAAGAAAAGCCCTCAGCGGAGGTAAGGGGATGGGGGCGGAGAAGCCTACGCGGAGGCTGGGAGTGAAACCTTCGCAGAGGTTTAGGGGACCTCAGCGGAGGAGGGTGGGAAGAAGGAATGGGAGGAGAAACAGTTGGGGTCGACTCCCGATCTTGAGAGGGCGGACTTTTTGGAACCGGTGCGGTTGACAAGGGGGGAGCTATAATTATGTCGTTGTTAGAAATAGTGGGAGAGGTGGAACCGTATGACAATTTGTGGAAAAATTGGATTCCACTTAGATAACTTTTTAATAGAATTAGCCTGGATGGATCTGGAGGAGTTGAGGTATGAAATGAAGGATATAATGGCTAGAAGGGAGACGTCTGGGAAATGGAGGTTGTAGCTTGGGTGGAACGATTTAAAAGCTCTCCAAGTGGTAAGGTAAGATTGGAGAGTTCTAGGGGCTACGGCTAGGAGCATGGAATTAATGGATTTTTAGGATTAGTTGCGAATAGGGAGGAATTGGGGTCGGCTTCTGGTGCCAGCGTCCTGAATTTCTGAAACATAAAACGAGACAAAGAGTCAGCAATGGTGTTGTTGTTCCCTGGGATATGTTTAGCAGTGAGGACGAATTGGTTGAGGGCAGAAATCCAGACCAAGTGTCTGAGGAGGGGCATGATAGCGGGGGAGTGAAAGCTATGTTTATTCATTGAACGGTGGCCTCGTTGTCACAATAAAAGAATATGCAGGAAGAGGACCATTCGTTTCCCTTAAGGGCGAAGGCGACGACGATGGGGTAGAGTTCATAAAGGGCCTTGATTCAGTTAGCTCTGGGGGCCAGGGGAAGGCAAACCATCGGTTACCTGTTGAGGGGGCGGCGGCGGTGAATAGTTGGATGTCTATGGGGTTGACTATGCAATCTTTATAGAAGAACGAATGGCCGTTCCACTGGGCTGGGAAAGGAAGGAGACCCTTTGATTTTGCCATTGGATGCCAAAAAGATGCCAAAAGTCAGGGTGAATAGGCATGACTTTGAAGGCGGGTGTGATGTCGACTTTGGCCATCCAAGCCCCTTTGCCAACTCGTGTAATCAATTCAATAGCTTGGTCTACGCTGTGGTAGAGGAGGGAGAATTCTTCTAGGGGGATCAGGCTTTTAATACTAGGAATGGGAGGAAAGATTGATAATTAGGCGTTTCTTTCCTGGATTTCGGGCTGATCCAAAAGGTGCTAAGGGCAGGGGCTAGGAAGGGCCCGATCATGAGTATGGCTTTTCATTCATTGATTAGAAGATCCATGGAGTCTGGAACGGTAGTGGCTGATTGGAGGTTGGAAAAGATATGAGAATGGGTGGGAATGCTGGAAACTCCGGGGTGAAATCCATGTGTTAAACCTGACAACAGATAATAGGAGAAGTTAGGATCAGGGTTACATGACCGTTCAACAGATAAACAAGAAACGTTGACGAGGGTCAACAAATATCTTTTGGTATCTTATTGGAAAGATGACGTATGGATTTAGAGTGGGCCACTCTGCAGAAAGAAATAGATATGGAGGAATTAGCATGGAGATCGAAGGCATTGTGTTCTGGCAGATGTTGGGACAGGGAGCGATGAGAAGGCGAGAAGAGGGCAGTTATAAAAATAGAAGGGACCTTGGCTAACTTTTATTTCTTTTTTTTTTGATGAGACCATCCACAGAGTCGGGATCTGTGATGGTGGATTGGGACAAAATGTGGGACTGGGTAGGGATATGGGAAACTCCAGGATGGAATCCTTGTGTTAAACCTAATAACAGATAATGGGAGAAGTTCGGATCAGGATGGGATGACAATTCATCAGACAGAATAGAAATATTGGCGGGAGACAATTTTATTTTAATATATATAAATTGAGTGCAGAGCAGATTAACTTATTAATTAAAGAATTGGGCACAATGGGGGGGAAGCTTGAGATAGAGAACCTCTGCGGAGGAGAATGAGGAAAAACCAGGGAATTGGTTAAACAGTTCCGGTCAGTAAAAATTATATATTTTCTGACAACATGAACCGTTGGTTAAAAAAATCGATGGCTAAATAAATCAATTAACCTAAAAATAGGTGAATGGGTGCGTAGAATACGTTACGTGATCGTGTGGAAGTGAAAGGAAATGCCGTGCTGACGTCATAGATACGCGAATTGCAAGTGACATCATCTGGCAACGCCAGCCAATTAAGCGCTACCTTTTTCCTTGCGATTGGGAAGTTACAACACTGGGCTTGTTTTGCTTTTGGGCTAAGGGAATAATGGTGGCGGGGGCCGGCTGGCTGGCTGGAAGGAGCGCTGGGTCCTTTTGGCGTCTCGCTGGGGAAGTTGTTGTGAGCCGTGTTATTGTGGTCTCTGCTAGCCGCCGGGCTCTCGGTTGGGCTTGAGGCAGTAGCAGTTTGTTGAAAGGCAGGAATTTTAGGCAGACGAGTCAAAGTAAGATGTTGGGTTTGTAGGATGTGTCTTCGGTCCTGTGAAACAAAGAGTGCACGAAAAGCGAGATGCAGGGAAATAAAAGCTGGGAGAATTTATAGTCAGGGGAGATGAATTGATTGGGTGCGAATAAACAAGGGATGATTAGCTGAACGGTACCTAAATTTCAGTATTCGGTTCCAGTACCAGTGAAAATCCACGGTTCTCTGTACCAATTTTGGTACCAAAGCAAAACACAAAAACATTAATTGAACAACAAGCTATTTTTATTAATAACAAACAATAAATTAACAAACATGACTGAATAACACACTCTTCTTATTTATAAACGTAAACATTTGCATAAATTAAACAAAATATGCCATGACTGAACAATACTTTAATATTATTATAAATAAAACAGAACCGAGGCATTTTAAACATTTAAGTTATTAAATATCTAAATAAACTATAAGCATTGAAAAGAACATGTTTACAAAAGCCTCTTGTGTGTAAAAATAGTACACTATTATGTCCTGTTTTAAACTCTATAGGAGCATTAAATAGTTAATAAAGAAACTTTATTCTGATACTGGCGTTAGCATTAGCCGCGCTTATGCTAACGATTAACTAAGCAAATTGCAATGTTTATTTCAATCCGACATTCAAATTAATGTACGGTATATTTTTATATAACAAAAGATCTAAATATAAAATAAAATTAAAACTTGACCGGGTGCTCGGTACCAATGGTACTTCAGAAAACCTGGTACCATAACATTTTAAATTTTTTAGTACCGTCTTGGTACCGAAGTACCAGGTCTTTTGACAACACTGATACAGACATTAACTATCATTGTAATGTACTTTAAACTGCATTTATCATAACATGGAATCGTAATCAGGCACTAAAGAGAATACTTTAGTATTTACTAATACTTTAAATATAATTTGAGCCAATGGGATCGTTTTGGGTGCTAATGGGAAGGGATTTCGAAGGGGGCCTCGATTTGTCACCACACCAGCCAACATTTGCCAACTGAAATACTTTTTAACTAATCAACTTTTACCGATGGTCAGCGAGAAACTGGGGAGGCCAAAGTCTGGCAAGGCAATATGTGATTGGCTCACGTTATGTGATTGGCATACGGATACACCAATGATTTTAAACTAGCAAGTAAGAGCTGTACCAGCTTGGCTGGAAAAAGCTGCCCTGTAGGCATTACCAAGATTGCCACAAAGGGAACTGACTTGGCTCAGAGAGGGATCATGGAAAAGGGTCTTTAAACTAATTAGTGACAAGAATTTCTGATTTTAGGAGAAAATGCTATATTTGGTATGGATGATTAAGAGGTCAGGAAAGTTAAAAAAAAAAAAAAAAAAAAAAAGGCCATGTTATATTTTTTTCTGAATGAAGCCACCTTCTAACTGTATTTTCTTTAACTTACAGCTGATACGATACCTTGATCTTTCACATTGCCACTCTTGCAGGAAGTTTTCACTGCAGTTTTCCAGCTATAGGGAATTCCCCTTTTCATATGCAAATCATGCGGCAGAAGAAAGTTCACTGTAATAACTCTGTTTTCGCTATTACTCTTCTCATATTGTCCCCTCCCCCCCATTCGCTCGCAAAAACTGGATCTTCATGTAGGATAAATATATAATCTAGAAATAAGAAAGGATCATCAGCAATCCTCTGAAACGTTTACAACAAACTCTTGGATGTTTGAAGACGAGGAATAAGAGACACTGCACTGCTATTATATTGTGATTTAATCACATTAAATGAAGTGAATAGAGTGTGAATCTCATAGCGATGATACCCAGGCCTAGTAATTTGAAAATATACTGTTACATGGTTATTGAATCATTCAGAATCATGGTATATACCAGGGTATTTCCATCTGGTACCTAGACTAGATATGTTTTTAGATCATATGTCCATAATGTGGATATCAGTTGTGTCATTAAATAATGTTTGTACTGTGGTAAATCATGACTTTTGCGGAAGTAACAATGTGTTGCATGCTGATGACAGATATTCAAAATGTACGTGTGTGTGTGTGTGTCAATCATTTCCTCTTTCTTTCCCCACTGGTTCTCAATAATTTTTTATTTTTTTTCCCCTTGCACTGTATGTGATGTCATTGTTTGTTTTTGTTGTTGTGACAGATGATATCCAGGTGCGGTTTTATGAAGATGATGAGTCAGGTCTAACCTGGGAGGCCTTCGGGGATTTCTCCCCCACTGACGTCCACAGACAGGTCAGCACACGAACTTGTCTGCCGCCGCATACGGCTATACTGTACTTCTGCAGCCACACTTGACCCTGCTACTCAACACAGGATTTTTTTTTTATGTTCATTAACATGCTTTGCGGTTCAATTATTTCTTTGATCTGTTTTATTGGATAATCCCTAACTTCTCTGGGTAAATACTAGTTGGTAAAGCACAGCTACTGGAGATTTATTAAGTCAACATGAAATCACTGACACTGTTCAACTTTGTTCAGGTTTTTGAAAGAAGTCTGTTATGTTTACCAAGGCTGCGTTAATTTGATTAAAATACAGTCCAGACATCAATAATGTGACATTTGATTCACATTGTAAATAATTGATTTCTGAATGTATTAAAATGTAATTTATTCATGTGATGCAAAAGGTACAGTATATAGTGTCACATGAACTTTCAGAGATTATTCTAATATGCTGATTTGCTTTTTAAGAAACATTTCTTGATGTCAATGTTGAAAACAGTTGTGCTTCTTAATATTTTTGTGGAAACTATAATGCTTATTTCTCTGAATTTTTAAATGAATGGAACGTTTAAAAAAAATGAATTAAACCAGACAAATCATTGTTACATCTTGACTTGAGATGACTGTGAAAAAAATGTTCTGGTGGAATGACTAATCCACCTCTTAATTCCATCCTTTAGTTTGCCATTGTCTTCAAGACACCTAAATATCGGGACCTCAACCTCCAGAAGCCCATCTCTGTGTTTGTGCAGCTAAAAAGAAAGTCAGACAATGAAACGAGTGAACCCAAGCCTTTCACCTACCATCCACAGATTATAGGTATAGTCTTTAACCAGCTCCATAATCTTTAATTATGTCTAATTTTTTTTAATGATAATTAATTGCAGTATATTGTCACAAAACAGATATATAGTATGTACATATAAAGTATGTAAATATAAAATCTGCTTAAATCAATAAAAATACTTTTGCCCATGTAAATTTAAGTACTTTTAAAAGCTATTTTTTAAATTGCCTGAATTATTGACCAGTTACTCAATTAACAATATAATCGTTACACCATATGTCATGGAATTTCTCTTCTAAACTGTTTTTTTTTTTTTAGACAAAGAAGAAGTCCAGAGAAAGAGACAGAAGACTCTGCCGAACTTTCAGGACTACAGTGGAGCAGGAGGCGGAGCTGGGGGCATGTTTAGAGGAGGAGGAGGTGGGTCAACAGCAGGGGGTGGTCCCAGCGGAGGAGGAGGAGGAGGTATATCGGTTACACTTCACATAGCAGTTTTTTTTTAATTAAAGCCTGAAAATCCCACAATGCATAAAAAGTCAGTGATGTTAGCTAAACATTCTTTTGTCTTCTAGGGCATTTCTTCCAGACGTATCAATCCTATAACAATTATGGGTCTGGATACAACTTCTCTCCAGGCATGGGAGGAGGCGGGACCTCCATCAAGCATGGTGGGTGTCCAAGCTGTCAATCAAGCTGTTATCGCTACAGCAATATTGACTAAATAAACACACATACTACTATTATTTAACTATCCAAATTCCTATTAATTAAAGTAATTTATTCCACAATACAGTTTTCCTTTATGTTTCAGCATATCAAGAGCCGGTGGAAGACAGTGATGAGGACAGTGACAGTGATACTGATGATGATCCGGCAGCAGGTGGGGCTGTGCGAATCTGTGCCCAGTCTGAACCTGTTGGTTTGGGAATGGCAAGTGAGGACACATATCCTCCAGAAGACGTAGAGTTGAACACCACAGGTTAGACTTTATTTGAAACTTAAGCTCGTGTGAAGTTTTCCAAACTGGGCTAAAACCCATACAAGCTTCAAACTGCTTGTAGATATTTCTGTGTGTATCTAAATGTGCGTTTGCTCTTTTTAGGCAGTGTATTAGAGCCTCATTTGGCTGAGCTTGCTGGAAGACAGGCTCAAGCTCTGTTTCATTACACAGTAAGCGGCGATGCTAGAATGCTTCTCGCTCCACAGCGCCCCCTTATGACCACTCAAGACGAGAATGGAGATACGTAAGTCAGAAAAACCGACCTCATATTTCTCTAGAAATTCAATTTTCAAAAAACTTCCCACTTTTAGCCAAAACACGTCAGTATGATTAAATGGTTTCAGATGTTGTTTTTTTCTGTTTCATAAAGATCAAAGGTTTACTTACACTTAATTGTTCTGTTTTGGATCTGACTTTTAGGGGTTTACATCTGGGAGTGATCCATAGTCAGACAGATGCCGTGCGAAATCTAGCACAAGTCATCTCTTCCCTCCCCGGAGAGGATGTACTTAACATGAGGAATGATCTTTACCAGGTAAAACTCGTATTATATATTACAATAGGATTTCTGTTTTTGAAATTTCCAAAAACACATACATCTGATACGTCTGTTCCAGACTCCTCTGCACCTTGCAGTGATGACGCAGCAAAAAGAGGCAGTCGAGGCCTTGTTGGAGGCCGAGGTGGATGTCACACTCACAGATCGCCATGGAAACACGCCACTTCACCTGGCAGCTCAGCAGAAAGAGGATAGCGTGCTGCGATTGCTGCTGAAGCAGAAATCAGTGGCACAATTAACCAGCATCCCCAACACAGCAGGTACAGCAGACTGACTAGGCAAGATCCATTTAGGATGGTTTGAAGCTCTTCCGTATGCTCAGATGTGTGTGTTTCAGGTCTCTGTCCGATTCACCTGGCTGTACAGGCAAACAGTTTGAGTTGTGTGCGGGCCCTGCTGGATGGTGGGGCGGATGTGGAGGTCCAGGAACTCACGTGTGGCCGCACAGCACTTCACCTAGCCACAGAGCTGGGAAACCTTTCTCTCTCCGGTTGCCTATTGCTGGAGGTACATTGATGGATTTGAATGATGTTGCTTTAGTTATTAATTTAATTTCTTTAAATACTGAAGTGATGTTCTTATCTCTGTGATGAATGACTTCATATAACCTTTTGTCTATGCAGGGTAATGCATATGTAGACAGTGTCACCTATAACGGTTCAACACCTCTGCACATTGCTGCAGGACGGGACTCAGCCAAACTGTGTGCGCTCCTGATGGCTGCAGGTGAGGAAGTGTGTGTTTTTCACAAGTCTCACTTATGATATGTCATCCCGAAGTATTTATGACTAACATGACATGTATGTCTACAAGTAACTGTAACAACTTGTTTCTTCTTTTGGCAATGTTCTGCATATAGTATATATTTAAAAATTCTCCATAAAGGTATTGACAATAAATGATCGCTCGTCCCAAGTGAGAATTAGTACTTTTTTGATCGTATTCAGTTGATTAAATTCGACTTTAGTTGACCAGTAAGTGTTATGTGTGCATTGCTTTTAGGAGCAGATCCTCATAAAGAAAACTTTGAACCACTGTTCTTCAAAGACGAAGAGTTTTGTGGTGCATGTGAAGAGGAAGATGAGGAAGATGAAGGCTATATTCCTGGGACAACTCCTATGAACATAGCAACCTCTCCTGAGGTGAGCCATTTCTTCAGATAATTCTTGGGGTATGTAATATTGTAATTGCAGGTTGTGATTGGTTCTTTATGTAACATGTCTGTGTTGTCAGGTTTATGATATTCTTAATGGAGAAGAGTATCAACCAATCACCATTGCTGTTCCACCACAAGGTATGAACTCTAATTCATCTAAAACATCAACATTTTTCTTCTAAAATAGTGTTTTTCTCAGATTCCTATATTTATTTTCAATTATTTCACTTTAATGGCAATAAAAATAATCTATACACTGAAATTAGTCAAATGAGTGAGATATATATGTGTGGATGTATATATACATTTAACCCTTAGAAATAGAAATTCATTCAAACCCTGATAAAACTTTTCAGCCAATAAATATGTTAAGTACAAATAACAATTTTTTTTTAGTGCGCATGTAAATGTGTGTTTGGCTTGTGTTGGCAGGTGACATTAAGAGCTTGAGCTCTGACACAAAGCAGAAGTTGTGCCAGACACTGGAAGAACCAACTGGAGGCTGGGAGAGTCTGGCTTATGCTCTGGGGCTTGGCATCCTGACCAGCGCCTTCAGACTCAGCTCCTGCCCTGCTGGAAAGCTGCTGGACAGCTATGAGGTCAACTACTTTACTGCCTTTTTGACTACAAATGAATCTTAAATGAACACCAGAGAATAATAAGAAAAATAAGTTGTCTCTTAACAATGGTAACAATGGACCAGCCAAAAAATAAGTTTTCTAACTAATTATCAGTCAACTAACTAAGAGGTCACTTATCTGCATTGATTGTAATTAGCTGATTTGGGAACAAAAAGGTCTATATTTTATTTGTATTATTTTTACAGGACTAGTTTACTTCAGCCTATTTTTCTCAGAACGGCTTTAAAGAAATGAATTGCTCTAACATTTATTGCGTCAGTAGGCTGAACTATTTTGTTTTGTGTATCCTGTGGTTGCTCTGGTTTGAGCTGCTGATCTGTCTCTCCTGCAGGTGTCTGGAGGAACTGTACGTGAGCTGGTAGAGGGACTGAAGCATGTTGGGAACAGCAGTGCTGTCAGTTTACTCCAGGCTGTGTGTAAGGAGTCTGAAGCCGTCCACACCGCAACTCAGCTCACAGGTAATATTAATTGATGTATGCTTTTCTGGGTGATGTGGCCTTTGCTGTTCGAAAAAAATTCTAGTCCACCTAAAGGAGTGATCCATGAAACATTACCATTGTGCTCTGGTATGCACAACCACAGTTTGGTCACAGGGACTTTCCCTGTAGTAAGTGCACTTTAAATTCTAAAGGAGTAAGTAGTCGAAAATTATTTGAATGGTATTTCAGATTAGGCTTGTGGCCTATTGACTGCCAAGTAAATTACACTGTCAAGATCCAGAAAAGTATGAACATCATTGTCTCTCTGAGTTACCGTAGCACCATTTTGAATAATATCCTCAGGACACAAACTACATACACTGCCAGCCGCAATCTGTTTTCGAACAACACAGCGAACAAAAACAGCACATCCTTGTGACACAGAACAGCATACATGCATCAAGTCAATATTCTCTAAAATGTATCCCTTTAATATTTCCTTTGTTGTAAACCTCAACTATCCTCACAAAACGTTTTTGCTCATTGATGTTTCATTTTTGATCTTTTCCTAAGAGCACGCATCACTGTGGTATGTCGTAGTATGACTGAGAATTGCACTGTATTGTTCTGTTGGGGAGTTTTTTTTTTTTTTGGTCCCACAATATGGTTTGTAAAACCCCCAGATTAAATCACTGCCAGTCTTGGCCCTCTGCCCCCCTCTCCTGAACAATAGTATCATGTTGTGGTTCTCCCTGACATTACCTCATGTGAACTTGAGCATGATGTCAACAAAACTGCACAGCCACTGCATTCTGTGGGAGTTCCCCTCTGTCTCAGGGTGACCTGTCACTCTGCGGTGGTGTTCACATATAGACTCTGCACTGATGGTCGTGTTTCAGGGGGAAGCGGACAGTAAAGAGGGGGATTCCCAGGAACAGAAGTGAAAGCAAGATACGGCACTTCTGGTTTTTGACTCTGGAGCAGTTTCTTTGAAACGAGTATTTCCACCTTGCTGTTTGATTTGGAGGGTTGACGTAGTCATCGTCAGGGTCGAGTGAATGTGTGTGTGGCACCAGGGGAAAGTTTGTTTTTTGTTTCTCAGTTTCCTTCTCGTGGCTGTCTGTATTGTTGTACCACGTTTAGAGATTAATCGGTGTCTGTAACAGCAGTATGATAAAAAAAAAATGTGAACGTACAAGGTTTTATAAATGTTCTACATTTGGTACCATCAAGACTTTATCTATTTGATCATAAATACAGAAATGGACACAGTCAAGGTCTAGAAACGTAGTAAAGACATCAGAGGTTCGGTAGTGATTTTATGAAGCTATGAGAATACTATGAATAAAGACATGCTGTTCTGTGTCAGCTGCGTCACACTCATTCATTCATATAATCACACAAATGTTCTGTAATAATTAAGAAAAATGCTTTTATGGTAATATTAATAATCATCCTTTTTTTTTCTTAAAACAAACAATTTCTCAGGTCCTGGGCTCTGTAAGTCGATTCAGGGTTTGACATTGGGCCATCATCAGGAGGAGAGTGGCATCTGTGACAGCGGGGTGGAGACGTCTTTCTAGAGCCCCAGCCTCAGTCTCGCTGACTTCAAACACAATCGCAAACACCATCACAAACTGAGGCCTGACCCTAAAATCCAGCTTCTCCCTCCTCACTACAGCAGCAGCACCGCCACTCAGGACACGCCTCCCAACTCTATGATTATCCACCGCCTACTGTTGATGCTCCACCCATAACTGCAAATGAGGGAACTTTGAGGAGTACTTAAAATTTCTGGCCACAGAAATGATCTTCTTTCTTTTTTTTTAATACGAATAATACCAAAAAGCACTTATTTGAATGTTGTTTTATTTTGTCCTTTTGTAAAAGCTGTATTTTATTGGTCATTTTTGATTTCGAAGTGGCTAGTTTCAGTCGCGCTTAACCTGATTGCAGCCGATATTCTGCACAATGTAACCTCCGTAGTTACATTAAGAAGCTCATTATTTAGGTTTACGATGTCTTGGACTTAAAAATTTTACATTCTCAAGCTTGATTTGCAAAAAAAACATTTTAGAAGTACAAAATTTGTCTGGCTTCAGTTCTTTGTTTCTTTTTTTAAATTTAATTTAAAAAGCCCCTATTGATTTCTATAACTTATTCAAAGCTTCTTTTATAGTCATGTGCTTACAAAGAGTTTTTATCTGCAGCAACAACACCATTAGAAGAAGTGGAACAGGAGGTCTACTGGATTTTTATAATCCTCTGGATCAGTCGTATCTGTTATATGATGGAAAAAGCTCTTCTCTTTATAAAAGACCTATTCTACTGTCGTCCCTCACCCCTTCAGCTGTGATGAACAGCATTATTTGGAGTGGCGCTTGAATTTATTTTGGATTTAGTGGTGCTACCTATTTTTTTTGCTAATGGGTTCTGTTAAAGGGGACATCGGATGAAATGTTCACATTTTTTGGACTTTTTTGCCTTTGGTTAGGATTCTGGCATGTCTGCCAGCTCAGAAAATTTGAAAAGCCAGTTTTTTTATTGTCTGTCATCCAGTAAGCTGTTTCAATTTGTAGCTGGATTCTACATAGATTAACCACTGAGGAGTTTTAACAAAAGTGTGTTACAGACATTTCATGAAGGCAGTAAAAAAAAAAAATCATACCCTCATGTGGAAAATAGGCATCCAATGTCCCCTTTAAAAAATAATAAAAATAAATAAGCTTTGAGGGATTAACCTCCTCTTCCACACTTATGATTGATAAAAAAAAAACAGGAGGGTCAGTCCTGGACAGCGATTGGAGTGTGTTTGATTAGATTTTGATGAACTGTGTATGTGTATGTGTGTGACTTTCAGGAGCTTTATTGGATGCGTGTATAAGGATTGTAATAACCAGATGCCTCAAATGCCCTTAAAGAAATATTTGTGGTTACAGTTGTATCTTTCTGTTGAAAAATTAATCTCATTCCCTTCTGGTGTGTGAACTCAGGCTGTATAAGACAAAATATCACTGCGATAATATACTGATCTAGGAAATTTGGCCTCCGACCTTTGAACTGACTTGGGGACTCATGCCACCAAAATGTTTTTAGCTGCCGTAATATTTTCATACTAAAGTGAATGGTGTTCAAAAAGCGATAAAACCATCTGAAACCCCAAACTAAAGTTTGACAGGCACTATAAAATGTTTTGAGTTTTTTTTTTTGTCTGTAAACTGGTATTTATGTCTCTACCCTGTTAAGCAGTGTTGTACAAAGGGAAAATGTGTACTTTGTATTTGGGTTTATTGTAATACTTTTATAATAAAATTCATTGTGGACTGCTGCTTTGATTATCCATGTTGCAAAAAAAAAAAAAAAAAAAGTTTTTGTTTTGGTTCTTTGTTGTCTTCTCTAAAACCACCAGCAGATGGTGTCCGAATGTATCTTTTTAAACACATCCAGTTCTTTGAATTCGCATATACACCTACCTGTCTTCATGTTTGTATTGTAGTGTTGAGCTAATTATAATTTTACTTCCTATCATGTTTCTAAATAAAATTTTGGGTTTTTTACTTATTTTCTTTTTTTTTTGGCATTTCATTTTTATTGTTAACAGTTTAGTACAGCTTTTCAATCTGATTCAAATTCAAATCTGAATGAGGAAACTAATCTACATCTTAATCAGGGGCAGTTCCCCGAACAGGGTTTAAGACTAGTCCTAGATTAAAATAAATGTTAAGAGCTGTCTAAACTGGAAAAGGCTTGCACTGAGATATCTTAAAATACATTGCCATTGTTTGGTCTTAAAATGCTCACACATTTCAAAAAATTCTTAAAAGTCCTAAATTAGCAAAGGTCTAGTCCTGGGTTAATCTAATTCCTATCCGGGAAACCAGCCCTCGGTGTTTAAGCAGGTTAGAGTAAGATATTCCTTTAGGCAACAGTAGTGGGCCTGTACACTTAGGCCTGGTTTCACAGACAGTGCTTAGCCTAAACCAAAATTAGGCCATAGTTTAATTAGGACATTTAAAGTTATTTTTTATAAACATGCCTTAGGAAAAAAAAGTTTTATTGGTATGCATCTTAAGACAAAACGAAGGCACTGACATGTTTTGAGATCGGTCAGTGCAAGTTCCTTTCATTTAAAACGGCTCAGATTTACATTTTAGTCTAGGAATAGGCTTAAGCCTCGTCTGTAAACCCGGGGGTTAGTGTTCTTCCACCAAGTGGAATTGTTTAGTGTTTTGTTTTTTTTTAAATACAGATATTTTTTTATTCCTTTTAAATATGTTAGTTGATATACAGTAATATACTGTATTTTTATTTCTATTTCTCTTTTTTATCTCATTATATCTGTGGTTGTGGAAATATGCAGCCACTGGAGAAACAATTTCCTTCAGGAATAATAAGACTTCTCTTATCTTATCTTCCAGGTGTGTTCAAGGCGTGTCATCAGTGTATTTAGCAATTTGAGTGACATGTAGGAAATTTTCTTAGCATCACTGGAAGCATATATACTTTGGGTCACTGTGAGTTGTGACCACTCAGTCTGTGTGTTGGTGATCTGATACTGCTTTAGCTACACTTTGGTTACAAAATTGCCTCCAGATGTGGCAAACCTGTTTGTGATGTCCTCACAAGAAAAGTGATGATTCATACGGTTTTCATTCTGCGCTATGACATAAAATCACTTGTGACTGTAAGTGAGGAGCCAAAAGGGCGTGGAACTCTCGCCCCTGCAGAACATCATAATGTCCTGCAAACGTCGACGTCACAACGGAATTCCGCATTCTAAAAACAGCCTGTGGATCCTGCCTGGAGCGCTGGTGTGTGTGGCAAGCTGTTTAAACATTAAATAGATTAGGAGTCATAAGGATTAAGGGGTCATCTAACATTTTTTTTAATATAATAATTAAAAGACAGTACTAAGTCAGAAGACACTTATCACCATGTCTGCATTTGTGATCAGAGAAACGGCAAACAACCAGCGCTACATTACACTGCTTAAAACTTGCGTTTGAATAGTAAGTAGCAGAGTCTTATAATAAATGCATAATATATACAGTGGGCACGGAAAGTATTCAGACCCCCTTAAATTGCAGCCATTTGCTAAAATCATTTAAAAGTTATTTTTTTCCCTCATTAATGTACACACGGCTCCCCATATTGAAAGAAAAACACAGAATAGTTGACATTTTTGAAGATTTATTAAAAAAAGAAAAACTGAAATATCACATGGTCCTAAGTATTCAGACCCTTTGCTCAGTATTTATTAGAAGCACCCTTTCGTCCTGTCCCTGCAGCTGAAAAACACCCCCACAGCATGATGCTGCCACCACCATGCTTCACTGTTGGGACTCTGTTGGACAGGTGATGAGCAGTGCCTGGTTTTCTCCACACATACCACTTAGAATTAAGGCCAAAAAGTTCTATCTTGGT
>JAUYWG010000048.1:8070732-8083355 GCA_034779775.1 Enteromius afrohamiltoni
AATTGTTCTGGAACAGTATTGTAAATGCAAATGAATTACTGATTTCTAGTTGTGTCCTCTTTTAAAGTTTCACGTTTTTTTGTTTACACATTTGGGCAGTGTTATGCAAGCCTTCCCACACAGTGATGTAGACATGTGGGACCATGCCAAAAGTCTTAAAGTCGGAAATTATCACATGATCTTTACTTAATATCCTAATTATTTCTGGCATAAAAGAAAATCAATAATTTTGACCCATACTGTGTTTTTTAAAAAAAAATTTGGATACTGTTACAAATATTTCCCAGCGATTTAAAGCTGGTTTTGTGGAATACATATTAAAACGGCTTGCCATAGCTGAAGCTCCTACTGTGAAGCTCGTGTGTATGTGTGTTTCTCTCTCTGACCGGAGCTCTACTACAGGCGGAAGTTAGAGGCGCTTGTGTTGGTGAAAATCTCCTGTGGTGAGAAAGTGAAAAACAGCGAAAACGATAAACATCAGACGTTTGTAACGATTTTAACTACAGCGTACCATATACATGGACACGGTTGCGTTCTTTTCTCTTCCTGCACTGGCAGACTGCTGGTCTTCGTCGTTAAAGGCAGACTGGCATATCTATTGAGTTTGATGTCTGGTTAGGTAGTCAGATAGTGAAGTAACTAACACGCGCGCATTAATTGGAACGTTCAGACATTCTGTTACATTGATACACAGTAGCCAGACGGCGCGTTTTTAGACTCTTGTTGATACGCTGTAGTGGGAGAATAGAAACATTCACTTTATTCAGCGATGACTCGATTGGGTTTAACATAACGGCTACATCACGTATGTGAGTTCCACAACAACCAATCTAGTGGAGCCTTTATCTCGGCGTTTTGCACTGGATTTACGTTGGAAGTAATAGAGATGGCAGACAGCGGTCGGGTTAAGCACGACAGCCCGAGCTCGAGCCCCGGACCCGGGAGGAAAAAGGCGCAGCAGTCGCCCGGTTCAAAGGCACGGTACTCGGTTAATGCTCCCGGACACTGCTTTCGGAAAGTGACCCTGACCAAACCGACCTTCTGTCATCACTGCAGCGACTTCATCTGGGGGATAGTCGGGTTTGTTTGTGAAGGTAAGATGGTTTATGAATTCCCTTGGTTGGCATGTTCCATTCAGCCAAGCAATGTCAACAAATCGTCTTTACCCTCTCTTACTCCACATTGCTGCAAAGGAGAAAAGCGCTTCGGAAGTGGCATTTGGTGTCTTTACAGACTGCAGACAAATTTTCAAATACAGCCGTATGTTTTGATACTGAGGGGTGAGATGGGTCAGAGGCAGAGCAGGCTTAATTTACTATTTACACCGAATT
This sequence comes from Enteromius afrohamiltoni, assembly GCA_034779775.1. Lineage (NCBI taxonomy): Eukaryota > Metazoa > Chordata > Actinopteri > Cypriniformes > Cyprinidae > Enteromius > Enteromius afrohamiltoni. The sequence continues at coordinate 8,072,064 of JAUYWG010000048.1, forward strand.
TCGAGCAGGCAGAGCGCTTATCTCGGCTCTGGAAAGAGGTGCCTTTACGCTGAAGTGCTGCGGTAGTATTATGGTAAAGTCATAGTATTAGAGGGCAATACTATGGTAATTAGAGAAATAGTACTAGAGGAATAAACATTTGTCATTTGACGTTTGTAATGTATTTGGGTCACTTAACTATTTCTTTTAAAGAGAAAGTTTATAATTTAGTGTCAAATGGAATTTTCCCAAGCCAGTTTGATTGTCAGTTTTGATTGACAGATTAAGATCTGTGCATGTGCAGTCCAGGAAAGGAAAGGAATGAAGAAGGTAATCTTAAAAAAAAAAAAAAAAGATGGAGGATATGGAACATATTACTCTCTCTCTCTCTCTCTCTCTCTCTCTCTCTCTCACTCTCCTTTACACCTCCGGACAGAATGATCGAATAGCTTGTCTACTAACTTGAGAAGACAGATTGATGCAGATCGATCCGACACACTCCCTCTGTTGGACAGGAATCCGTGATTGGCTGGTCATATGCAGGAGTACACTTTGATGAGATCCGTCTAATTGATGAAGGCTGGTGACAGAGAAGATCTGTGCTTTTCTCATTTCACTCAATTAGTTGCTTTCTGAACATGTTTTTTTTCTTTACAGAGCTGTTCGTGTGAGTAGCTCATAGTAGTTTTTAGCATTTTTTTATATTAGACTTTAATCCAAAGCAGTTCTTCTGAACAAACCTCAGTTATGCCCAATGGTGATGGCTCAATGATATCCTTTTGTGGGATTCAAGCCTACAACTGACAGTCCAGATTACAATGAATTAAGCCAAAGAAGTTGCAAAAGGTCCATATGAGTATATTCCAAGTTCTCCAAAGGTATAATTGTGTAATAAGCAAATAGATATTTGATCTCACGCACCCTGATAATCTTCTGTTCCAGTGAACTGTAAATATCTGGTAACAAATCACTGAATCTGTGAACTGAACTTAACAACTTGTTTGAGTCATTTAGTGAATGAATCATTCACTTGTTCTCTCATAAACTCTAAATGCAAGGGTGGAGACCAGTATTTTCAGTGAACAACCTACATTTTTGACACAGAGTATGACATCAGAAGACTTGAAATGCAGTACATGAGTCATATGAACAAATTCATGATGCTTTTGTGTTATTTTTGACTTTATGATTCTTTTGTGAAGCCTTTATCTATTGTAATGCATGTGAGAAGAAGCACCAGTTTATCTCCTTTTGTATTCTTGCAGAATCTGTTATTGAGTATCTTCTCTAAAGACCAACCAGAGTCTGAACTCTCTTTTGACTCTTTATGAGAGTGCATCACATTGCTGCTGAGCTGTATGAAGCTATATGTGCTGGAAATGATTTTTAATCCACTGTGTTATGTTGTTAGACAGGATTTCACTAGAGGTCTTATATGAATGATTCTGGCCGCAAGCAGCATTACTTTAGAGACAAGTGGACTGGATTTAGGTGGTTGTAAGATTGTCAGGGCTGGAAAGCAGATGTTGATTGACAATGTGGATGTTACCAGGCAGAGTAAGGCAGAAATGAGATGTTTCTGTTACGTAATGTGCTGCAGTGAAGTCGTGATTGACTCTTCGAGGTTGGCATGGCAACACGTAGTCCAATGGAGCAAGGCGGTAGGCTGGATGCTGTAGCCAGACGGACAGAGAGAGAGAGTAGAATATAAACACACATATGCATGCTCCATGTTGTGATTAGCATTGTGTGTTTATTTTTAACTATGCCGAGACTAGTACTATGTCAGGCTCAGACTAATGAACTGTCCATTCATTACAGTTGCTTTTTAATGCAAGACATGACTATAGCTCTTTGTTACGGTCAACTGATATAAATATACATATAAATACACTGAATGTACTTAAATGAAGATAAGTTTATTGTTAAGATAAATTAAGATAATATTTGAGTGAAAACTAATTTGACATAAATACAAAATATGTGCATTATTGTATACGGATGCACAGAAATGAAACTGAGAAATGCTAGCATTACATTAGGCAATTTGAAATAATTGGTCATTGTATAATGTACAAATATTACGTAAAACAAAATAATAATTGAAGTATTTAAATGGTGTAGCTTTACAATAGGGTCTACCAATTTTTTAAATATTGTTTGAATAATTTACAACTGTGTTTTTCCATATAGGTTTTGTTTAAAGTCAATATTACATTAATCAATCCTCAAATATTAAGATTACTCTTTACATGCTTTTTGGATTCAAAAGCGTATGTACAATAGGTTTGTTTTGTTTCATGTATTTTTAAGTATTTCAATTGCGCAAGCACAAGCATTCATATTATTGTGCAAATTAATTATGACTAAAACAGAATAATTTAATGGGAATTACCATGAAAAATGGTAACATCTAAATTAACTGGTTTTATTCAGGTCAGAAATATATCACAGGATCAACCTAAATGCATGAATTTGTACAAACAAAGCTAAGTTCTATGCATCAAATCAGTATAAATGACTCTTTACAGTAATGAAAAACAGTTGGCATTTGAAATTCTGGTCACTTAAATTGAGAATTACAGTTAAAAAGACAATGTACACTCTAAAAGTGTATTATGATTAAAAAGTGTATTCATTTATTAATTTTCAGTGGTCAAAATGTCTGTGCATCCCTGGCTTTGTCCACTGACATTCTGTACATTTTAGAATTCACACGAGAAGCGTTGGCTAGTTAAGTGGCTAACCTCATAAGACCATCTGAATCTGTGAAAAACATATTAGTAATTTTAGTTTATCCTTTCTAATTGAAAAAAATCTTGTTGGTTAAGGGTTAATAATCAGTGAAGCATCAATTGTTGGTTGCGCAGTTGAACACAATTTTTAAAAATGTTTAAATCATTAGCTCTGTTGTTTATTTTTATTATTATTATTATTGAGAGTGCTCGCAACAGATCAAAGTTAGTGACAATATCACATTCTATATATAATTAATTTGCTGTTTGAATAACCACGGAAAGGAAACATTATAGAAATATACATTTATCATCATCATTTATTATCATTATTTATGACTCCGCCTATGACTAACCTAGTTATTATATGCCAAAGGCTTTTGTTGATAATGAATGTGTAAACAAAGCAGTCTTTGTGATTTCCTTAGCAGTGCATGCATGCAATTTCTAACTGTTTCCGATTTCACAAGAGTGGTGGGCTTTACAGTGGGCGTGAGAACAAGTGTTTGGTACGGTAAACTTTCAAATGTTTTCCTTGCTCTTGTGGTTTTGATAGTGAGAGGAGCTCAGCCTGACCAGCAAGATCACTTCCTGTCTCTGGCAAGCTTGAAAACCAACAAATGCATCAGCGAGGTTCAGTTATTACTGAGGGCCAAAGCGGTCTCTGACAGAAGTGTAAATAGGGCACACAATGATCCAGCGGTCACCCACCATAGAGACGACTGATCAGTGCTCTTGTTTTTGGTTCAAACTGTTCTCTTTTTAATTGCTGTTCATGAAATATTGCCCAGTCAGGTTGCCTTCTATTCCTTTTGGTGCTATAAAAGCATGATGTAAGTTCTAAATTGTGAGAATCATGGTACACTGGGCTTCATATTCTCTACTGAGAAAGAATGACAAGTTTTCTTTTGCTGAAGCTGCTATACCCACATATATTGGCTTAACTTAATGGGACCATTATTTTGTGGCCTGCACTAAATCTTTCTCTCTCTCGCTCTCTCTTTTTTTTTCCCCCTGCAGTGTGTAACTTCATGTCACATGAGAAGTGTTTGAAGCACGTCAGGACCGCGTGTTCCTGTATGGCTCCCACACAAGTTCGGGTGAGTAAAACGTCCCACATATGACAGGGCAGACATTTATTCGTTTTACAGGTAAATACCTGCTACTGCTAACCCTTATGAATGTGTTTTTTATTGTGTAACACATAAACACATTCGCATTCCTATACTGCAAAAAAATATTTTATTTTATTTAGTTATTTTATTTTTATTTATTTGCTCAATCTAATGAAAAAAAACCCCAAAAAACGTACAATTTCAAATATTCTTAAAGTCAAAAATATTGTTGCAAAAATTGGTACTGTTGATAGTTTTATAAAAATGTCCTTCATTGTCTTTGTACCAAATATATTTTTTGGATATTAAACTTAAAATCAACGCATGATTGATGTCTCTAACAAAGCATTATTGAGGCATCACAAAACTAAATGGATGCTCTGATGATAGAGGACACAACGTCTTAAGCAATTATATTGTTGATGAATAACGATCAAACTGTATTGCAAGGTATGATCATGCAAGAACGATCATAATTAGCAGTTGATGTCCTATCCGTGGCTTTGCATGACAAACAGGAAGTTCATTACGCCCTGAATCTACATTGAATAATTTAGCCCTCGCATACCGATTGGGGCTGTTTTGCTCAGTGACACAGCAGTCAGTGCAGCCCTTTGTCCAGCTTTCATAATGAATTACTGATGACTTCCTGCTGTGTTGTGGTCTTCTGGAAGGCCAAGTGTCAGCCAGCCTTTGTGCCTTTGATAGCAGCTCATCTAGCAATCAAGAGCTTTATTAGCAGCCTTGTCCGGATGTTTTTTCTCTCTGCGTACTCCCTCTACTGATAATAAACCCAATCTATAGTTGATAATCTCATTGGACTGATATAATGCAGAGCCGTCATTGTCCCAGGCCTGGTTTACACAAATGTTTGTCACAATCCCTGTAAATTTCAGCAGTGGCCTTGGAGATATGATACTATTGTGTTTGCATGCTTATTTGGTCGGTTACACTCTAGCATATTTGATTCTGTTTTGTTTGTCACATTTAAGTCAGCTATTTTTATAATGACTGCTAAACTGTTCATTTCACCATTTTAACTTGGTGGTGCTGCTTTAATGTATCTTATGTCAGTCCATTGTCTTGTTGTGTTGCATCGTGGATACATGTCCTATAGTAGCTAATTAGTACATTCAAAAATACTGTTTGTATTGTAATATTGGTTTATTCTAGTTTTATTTGTACACTATTATATTATTTATTAATATTTAGAAATCTTTCTACTTTTTAATTTCGGTGTTTTGTATTAGTTCTGTAAAATAATTAATTTTAATTTAAAAGGTTTTGTTAACAACATAAATAAATGTTTGTGTGTGTGTATTTTACAAACTAAATTTACAAAATACATACACATTTATTATGTAAACAAAAACTATTTAGGATTTTTTTATTTAGGATGTTATTAATCGTTTGACAGCACTAATTTGTGTTTTGTTTTTTTGTTTTGTTTTGTTGCCATGGACAATTTGTACTTGATTCTAAATTAAATAATTACTGTAAAATCTGCATATTAATTTGTATTTAAATGTTAAATAATTAATTGGAATCAGAATGTAGGGTTTTATCAGGGTTTTCTCCCCCAAAATAATCACTGTAAACTGTCTATTACATATTGATTGTATCAATCTGATGTACAAAAAGGCTTTAAACAGTTACTTGGTCTGCTATATATAAAACAGGATGTACATTTAAAATGAAAAATTAAGTTCTTGCTGATAAACAGTGTGTGATAAAATAACCGCATGAGATGCTAGCTGCTTAGTAACTGCATCCTCTCAAATTGCTGATGCCGAATGTGCCACTGCATCAGGGCTCTGTTCACAGCGAGAAAAAACTGCCTAGTTTTAGCCAAACGGCACAGAGGTGACACAGACCGGCCAATCACTTCAGAGCAGCCGCAGGGCATGACAGAAGGCAGAGTCAAGCACCATGCCACAGCAAAACTTAATTTAGACCGAAAGATAATGAGGTGGAACAGAAACCACTGGTCTGAATGAAAGACGGGCCCTCAGAGACTCCTCTGGAAGTTTGCCTTCATACATAATGCATGCAGAGACAACAAGAAAGTGCATGCAGTGTTTTAATTCTCTTTTTCTTGTTCCTTTGGCTGTAAGAATAATGCGTTCAGTTTGAAAAGGAAAAGGATGTGACTTTTTTTGTACTGGTTGAAGACTTTTCTCAGCTCTGTGTATGTGTGAGTGCGTGTTTGTGTGTATGTGTGGGCGGTGTAGGAGTGAATCAGTCTCCAAGCCAACTGCTCCATTAACCGTTACTCAACAACCTCTCTGAACCACATCTGAGGAAATATGAAGACAACAGTATCAGACACTCGACACTGTTATTACTGAAAATCAACAATATGTCCTTTAAGACTTGAAAAACTTCATAAGTCATGTATCACCTTCTGTGAATAAGGGAAATCAATTGTTTAATCATTTTTAAATCAAGAAATCAAGCACATAAGATGCATATATTATATATATATATATATATATATATAAGATACATATTGAACTTCTAGAATGTAACTGATTGATTATGAAAAAAATTGATTGTGAAAAAAAATCTACTTGGCAAGATAAAATGTAGGCTTATGTAAATGGACAAGTAAATAGTTGTTAAATAACAGTTTTCCTTAGAATAACTTGCACTGATGCAATGTTCACAATATCTATGTAGTAATATTTTTATTTTAGTAGGGTTTCTGTGGGTCCTAATTGAACTTCCACAGGTTAAGGCCTAAAACATCTTAAATTTGAGAAGAAAGCACTACGTTCATGAAGTTTATTACTTTAGTTTTAGTTAGAAATGTAAACGTTTAAAGTAAATATGTTTACTTGCTAATTTATGTGCAAGTTAAACACATGCAGATTTGTTTTCTGAGAAATAAAAAAGTGAGTTTCTGCTAAAAAAAACAAATATTGTTTTGGGTTATGGAGTTATCTCATAAAATTGCTCATAAATATTATGTTCCTTTCAGTGTAATAATATTATTCCTGTACGTTTAATAAACGTTTTTGAGTATTTTTCTATTAAAATTTGTATTTTATTTTATTTCATTTCAGTTTATAATTTCAGTGTTATCAATAACCACTGCCAGGAATATTTACTGAGCACATGCATCGAGTAATTTTTGATTGCATGTTATCTTTATCGTTATTAATGTTGAATCATGAATCATAATCTATAATATGAATATTAATTAAAACAACAAAAAAAGTGTGAAAGCTTTATTCGTTACGTATAAGGGCTAGCAAAACAAAACCAAGCTTAATTTTTCCATTAATATTTTCTAAAAGCGCTATTTTAGTTTTAATAGAGTACCTTAGCAGCAGTCGACATTTACAAGAGGATCAGAGAGACGGTAGCTAATGACAGGAAGCGAGGTCACGTCCGGTAGGATGCTCTGCAGTCTACTGTAGTGACTCCCCTGGGAGGCCAAGAGCCAGTGAGGATGTGTCCACTGCAGGAAGGAGAGGTGGGCCGCAGCTCAAGGACACATGCCGTAGGGTGCGTGTGTATGTGTTTTTTAGGGACTCATCAAAGATTTTGTTTACCTCGGCAACCTTAAACACACAACCTCACCATATTTTCCTCTGAATTAGAAGGAATTATGTTTTGGTCCCTAGAGTTTAGGTATTTTTTGTGCAATAGCTGTATTTTGGCTCATGACATTTCTCAGCATTATGAAAATGTAGGCAGTCCAGGCTTCTGAACAGCTGCTCTGTGTCTGTGAACTCACAGGCATTAGCGAGTTCGATTTCTGGCTTCCTCGCAAGCGTCTAAATGGCTTGATTTGCTTGAGCAAATGTCAAGCTATTTTTCTTTGTGTTCTCAAGCCATATATCCAAATATTGAGTAAGGCACCTAATCTATCTACACTGTGCTGTGTGCTGTTGTGAGAATGTCTGACCATAAATGTCACTTTGTTTTTATTACACTGACGTTGACAGGTCTGCCTAGCAGCACAGAAACTGGGATAATGTCCCCTGCCTTTTACTGTACTTGCATGCATGTTCAGAGAAAAATCAGGAAAAAAAAAAAAAGAAAGGTAACTTTTAGGGGTACAGCAGCTTGTTACAAGCCCTCAGTACAATCAAAGGAACCTTTGGTATGTTACATATTAGTTTCCTTTCACTAATACATCATCATTAGTTGTCATTAATTACACACTTTCATGTCGTTCCAAACCTGTAAAATCTTCATCTTCAGTACACAAATAAAGATATTTTTGTTGAAATCTTAAGAGAATCTTTCTGACCCTCCATAGTGAATGTGCATCAAAGACGGGTGGGGAGGAGAAGAAATTACTAAATAAATATGATATTTATGTTTTCTTTACACACACAAAAAATTATTCTCGCCGCTTCAAAAAATTACAGTTGAACCACTGATGTCACATGGACTATTTTGTCAATGACTACGTTTCTCGGTCTTTTTTTCATCAAAAATATCTTAACTTGAGTCTGCACTTTAAGCTCATATTTTTATAACTGTAACTTTATTATAGAACTGTAACCTGTATATGTTTTGGTATAGCAGCTAAAATATATATTTTTTTAAAGTGTGCCTGTGTCCAAATATGGACCTAACTGTATATACAAGTCATCAAGGTCTGCATTTAAAGTCACACCAGAGGTGTTCAGCTGGGATTAGGACCTAAGTCCTAGTATATAAGTCAAGTATATCATTTCTTTTTGAACCTTGCCTTGTATACAGAGGCACTTTCAAGTTAGAATAGAAAAGGGTCCTGCCCAAACTGTTGCTATAAAATTAGAAGCATACACTTTCCTGGAATTCCATTATATGCTTAAACCTTAAAGTGAAATGTTTTTGATGTTTAGTGGAAATGTTCACAAGCAAAGACATTCTAAAGGGAATTTTCCTCAAGAGCATGTCTTACTTGCCTAGAATGCCTTGGATGAATTGGTTTGGTAACAGAACGCAGCTCTAACCAGTAACTCACTAGCCCACTGAAGTGTTTGTAGAATTATTTACCAACCTGCACATGCAAGAAAATGGGAAAGAAATGGCAGAGGAGCCTGACTTCTCCTCCCCTGTTTCTGTGCTGTCACAATCTGCTGTGTGATTCAGAACATGTTCCCATGAAATCAGTTGTTACAGATGGGGCCACGCAACAAGACAGCCCGACTGGGATTTGTCGTGTCTTCACTGTATCAGAACAATTTGATTTGGGTCTTTAAAAGCTCAAGCTATACTCACATTAACAAAAGTTAATAACATGCTCACAAAAGTTCAAAGTTGTATTCTGCATGGTATTTAGCTGGATTCCATTGTGAATCAATTCATTCTATTCAGTCACAATCCAAATCCAAGGCGTATCTGATTTTCTTCTTTTTCAGTGTAAATAAATTACTGCAGAAACATACCATTGCTGAAATTTTGTGTATCGTCCAGAATCATTTGAAAGTGAATAATGATGAATCGGTGCAAAATGGAAAACTAATAAAATTACAAATTCTGTGTTATATGCAAAATGATCTGATCACAGTGCATTAAAACTTTTGATTTTGAAGTGGTCAGATGATACTTGATTCTGAAACAATCAACCAAAATTGCATGTTATATGCGGTCTTCTGTATAGGAAGTAAATGTGTGGAAGGAAAGGGAGAACTCTTTAAGTGCATGTAATTGCATATGTTTTTTTTTTTTTTTAATAGGGTAAATGCTTTTAAATATAATGCACTCTAACAGAGAAAGGATTAGGTTTCAGTGTTGTATTATGTTCACTTCTATCTGAACGCTATTTACTGTAATCTAAAACTGGACATCTAAGAATGGCCCGTGTTTGGTGCTTGTGGTAAATTACAGTTCTCCTTCTATATTTTTACACATGCATTGCTGTACCGTGAACACCTTCCTTTTTTATAAATTTGTCGGAGGTGTTTTTTTATGGTCTGCAACATAACTAGATCATATAACGCATTATAATGGGAATTTTCACACATGAGATCAAAAAGAAAAGACATCAGCTATTAAATCCCGCATTTCTACTCCCCTCCCCCAGACAGGAAGGAAGTGCGAGAATTTGCGCGCTTCCCCACCATTCATACTACTCAGACAGGAAGTGATGTCACAGAGGTACACACCGATCATGGACTGCTCACTGACACACGACCAGCCCATTAGACATGTCTGATTTGAGACTAATTTGAATCAGTTCTTTTTAATGACTGATTAGGAAAACTAAAAAAGTTCCATTACATTTTTTGCAGATATCTAGGCACAGATGAAATCTGCTGATACATTTTCTGTGTGGGTTTTGAGATGAAATCTCAAAACTTGGTCAAATGTGATGAACTGAAGAACCCAAGAGGGCTACATTCTTTGGCATGCATACATTTTCCAAATCTACAGAGTATTGGATTTCAAGCACATGGAGTTGTATTTACAGACCTCAGAATTCTAGATGTTACAGATGTTGGATGTGTTGAATTGAATGTAATTATTATTATTATTAGTATCATTATGCGTTTTGTTTTTAGATACTTCCATGTCGTTATTCTGACTTAAATTTGAACATCTGACTTTAGAAGTGCTAGTTTTACTGGCGCACTTAATGGCAGCACATGTCCCAGATGAAGTGTTATTAATCATTCCTCTCCTTCTTTATGGTATAGGTTCCTGTAGCACACTGCTTCGGTCCCACCGGTCAGAAGAAGAGGTTCTGCTGTGTTTGCCGGAAGCACCTGGAAGGCAGTTCGGCTCTTCGCTGTGAAGGTGTGTGTGTGTTTGTTTGTTTGTGTGTGTGTGTTTTCAATAGTATAATGGCATCAGGATGTTATCACATCATTTCTATTGCTTATAATAAGGGCATTGCTCACATGCCCACACAAAGCTGATTTTGCCATGAACACAATACCAAACAACCTTCAAATAAACAAATTTGGGCTCAATTCTGACCAGTTTTCTGTGAGAATGAATGCATTTTAAATACAAATAGTTTAGTCAATCATAACAAAAGTAATTTACATTTAGTCATAAAGGGATAGTTTGCCCTCTTGCCCTCATGATTTACTCACCATCTTGTTGTTCCAAACCTGTATGACCAAAAAATGAGAGTAAACTTAAACTGTTTTTATCATTCTTCAAAATATCTTGAAGGGTTTGCAGTGACATGAGAGTGAACTAATGATGAAAGATTCTTTAAAGATGTAGTAGAAAAAGCAGTCTGTTTAATTACAAGGGTGAGAGAATGGGTGGAAAATGTCCCGATTTGGAAGTGGTCTTTTGGAAAATAGAAAGGTGTAGGCGTGGCCTACTAAAAGTCTGTCAGCTGCTGTTGGTCAGATACACTTTCTTTCTTTCTTCATTGTTTCGCTTTGGGGCTTTTGCACAGTTGTTAGCTGGTCATTCTGGTTGACAAACTACAAACCGGATTCCAAAAAAGTTGGGACACTAAACAAATTGTGAATAAAAACTGAATGCAATGATGTGGAGAT
>JAUYWG010000048.1:8089800-8100765 GCA_034779775.1 Enteromius afrohamiltoni
ACATTTTCTCGGATTAAACTTTTGATCTGTCATCTATGTTCTATTACAAATAAAATATTGACATTTGCCATCTCCATACCATTGCATTCAGTTTGTATTCACAATTTGTTTAGTGTCCCACCTTTTTTGGAATCCGGTTTGTAAACCAGCTCAGCCAGGTCAGTAACCCAAGCTTAGACAACCATAATAGATGAACCTAGAAAGATTAAAGAATTCCCCCCTCCTTCGACCTCCCCCAACACACAAAAGTTGTGGTTGTCTTCTATGCTTAACAGCCTTTCCATCGTATTTAATAATAAGATTCAGAATCAGATTGTTTCCACTAAATTGTTTTTCTTGCTTCCCTAAACCCTCTTGTTTTTTTTGTTTTTTTTAAATTCTCTTATTGCTCATTTGTCTGTGCTGGTCATCCCTGTTTGGAAAGCAGCTGTTGCCATGGAAATTGCAGAATGGCCTTTTGCAGTGGGCTGAATTCTAAGAACCGAGCTGAAAAGAAAAACATTGCACTCTAACGCTCTCTTTCATTTCTCTTCCTCTCTCTCTGTGCTTACAAAAAGCCCCAATGAAGCTCGGAAGAAAAGTCTGTGTTTAATTCCCACACCCACTCAAACAGTTGTTACACTAACATAAATTAAGTGGCTTGTTGAGACCTGTATCACCTCACTGGCAGTAGTTCATCACATTTCAACTGCCCTTTGGAAATAAAAACTAGTTCATGAACAGTTTTGCCTCAGATGATGTTTGCTTAGTGGATCAAACACATGTGACCTCACCTCATGTGTTTTTCAGTGTGTGAGCTGCATGTGCACAGCGACTGTGCCCCATTCAGTGTAAGCGACTGTCGTTTCTGCCACCAAGATGGAAGGCAAGACATTGTGAGTATGAGAACCACGACTGCACCATCTACTGATACATCTACCTGACATTTAAAGCCTGTAGACCAGAGAATAAAACCATGGCGGAGCTCCTCTTATAATAAACCCTGCATACATTTGAGTTTAGTTTAATTTATTAATTTACCAAATTATACCATTATCGGTGGATGATTTGGCATAATAGCTGACATATGATTCTTCATTTGTATATATTTTTTTGTATGTTTCAGAAACACTCCCATAGGGATTAGAATTGAAGAAATTTGTTTTTATATTTTTATTTATTTAAAAAATATTTACGCTTACTTATTTTTCTGGACTTTTTTATGCTAAATTTAATGTTTAAAATGTTCAAAATATTTTTTTTTTTTTTTTACAATTTGTCCACAATTTCTTAGAAGCTTAACAAAAATATTTTTTGTAGTAGCCTGTTATGTACATATTACTAAACAATAGTAATATATTTCTGCCACAATGTCAAGTTAAGCTGAGCTTTTGTGCACGTGTGTGTGTGTGCATGCATTGGGGTGGAACTGCGGTGTGTGTGATAAAGAGAGCGCAACGTAATGTAGAGACAGAATGTAATGGCAGGGGAAACACTGTTATTGAAGTGGGTGACTAGATTGCAAGGTCTCAGCATGTTTTCCTTTGTATTTACACATAATAAAAACAGAGCACCCACACAGTGACTGATTAAATGAAGAAAAAAAATCTTCTGCCACTAAAGTCATAGTATAAATGTGCATTTATTAATTCATTGTGTTAAACAAACAGAAAGCTGAAATGTGGAAGTGGCTTCATGAGTTGCTACACTATTTATTTTTATTTTTTTGCCCACATATTACGCTAATGCAACTATGCTTTTACATTTTCAAACGCCTCCTGCATCTTATAGGAAACGTACCAGCACCACTGGCGGGAGGGGAATATGCCCTCAGGTGCCCGCTGTGAGGTCTGCCGTCGCACCTGCAGTTCTTCGGATGTCCTGGCTGGCATAAAATGTGAATGGTGTGGCATTACGGTGAGTGTGGGATATTTAGTTATTTATTGATGGTTTTTTTAAGTTCACCCAAACCTTAATGGTCTTATCATTCGGCGCTTTCATTTTTACCTATTGTCGTTGGATTCATCACACAAACGGCTTCATTATTTAGTTATAAGAATGAAGGTGAGTGGGCTCTCAGGCTGTTGTGTCTCACACTGAATCAATTTATTATTTAACAGGTTTAATGTAGGATGCAGCTTCTGTCAGCACTCACAAAATTGTACTCGTTTGAAGTTGCATAACAGGCTGTGTATTTTTTTGTTCTATTGGCTGTTGGTATTTTTTCTATTGCCCGATCTTGTTTCTTTGTTTCAATATACTGTACTATACATTAACTATGTCAACTTTCACAATTATTATTGGCTGAAATTGAAAAATAATTCCAAGATGGTTAAACATTTGGAGTTACTAATTATATATATATATATATATATATATATATAAATAAATAAAAATCCCTTAATGACATTTTTTTATTTTATTTTTTAAGCAAAAATAAGTAATATTGTTTATGCAATTTACATTAGCTGTTTTTATTTTATTATGTTTTAATCCTGCAAATCAAAGCTGAATTATGCGTAGCCAATAGTTCAGTGGCACATGATAATTTTATTTTATAGTTAAATAACAGCACTTATTTGAAATGGGAATCTTTTGGAAAATTATAATTGTCTTTTATGGTAAAATTAGATCAATTTATTGCATACGTGGTGAATAAAGTTTTCATTTTTTAAAAAGAATAATAATAATAATCTAATAATCCTCCAAATTTCAATAGTAGTATTATATTTGTCCATATGATGCCTGTTTCCAAATTAGTTGTCAAGACATACATTTTATATTCTGCTTTTTAGGTATTAATTGCTGTGTTAATGGTATTACAGCATGGTGTTCCACTGACTTTTTCATGCATTATGTATTATTTAGCTCAGAGTGATAAAAAGCTCCACTCTGCTGCACTCCTCCTCTCAGACCTTGTCCCTCTGAACACTAGCGGCATTTTATCCCCTCTCCAGCACACGTTTTTCAGCATGTAGGATAGTAGATGATGTAAGCACTAGTGCATAAGCAAAAGGTATTTCAAGGACAGAGACTGCAGGGTACATATTTGAAATGGCTATTTGCAACACAAATACTTTGAAAGCACAAACCTCTAGGGTTTAGAGAGGGATTTGAGAACAAAGACTTAAAGGACTTAAACACACACTTACTGTAGCTGTACTTTTGTTTGGGTTGAGTTGATGTGTTGAATATCAGACATGGTAACCAAAAGTTTGTTGGTTAAAACCCTGTAAAAGTCAGTCCTCGACAACTTATCTATGTTTATATGTTCGCAGGCACATACGTCATGTTACATAATCATCCCCCCAGAGTGCAGCATGGGACGGTTGCAGAATATGATTCTTCACCCCAGCTGCGTGCGAATCTGCTCACGGAATTTCAGCAAGATGCATTGTTACAGGATCTCCGAAAATTCCCAACACAATGAGATGGGTAAAGCCTGCACAAGTTCACATTGTCACTGTAATCTGAGCGAACAGTGTAAACAGGTTTACAAGTTTTGTGGACAGCATGTGTGGCATACTGTTGGTCAGCACAGACAAGCATTTTAACTCATCCATCATGTATGGAAAGTAAAACTGTGTTATCGTACTGCACTTAAAATGTGACCCTGCACTAGAGCCCTGCACAGGCCTCAAATTTAGGCACTAGCCCGGCCCTGGCCCGAGACACTCATGTTTTTGCACTCTCTGATTGCACATTGTCTCACTTTTATCTGTTATTTAGCCAAATATTGTCCTATCCTAGAAAACCAACAATGGAAAGATTATTTATCCAGCTTTTAGATTATGCAAAAATCTGTATTTCAATTTCAATTCAATCATAGGTTTGTATATATATATACATTTATTCAGCTAGGATGAATTAAATAGATCAAAGCTGACACCAAAGATGTTTTTTATTATTACTTTTTATTTTAATTTAGATAATCTATTTTAATGTTAAAGTTAAATGTTAAATAATGTTCTAATAATGTTGTAATGTTTAACTCTAATGTTAAATATTAAAAGTTAAATATTTCTATTACAAATAAATGCTGTTATTTTGAACTTTATGTTCATCAAATCAGCATATCGGAATGATTTCTGAAGGATCATCTGACGTTGAAGACTTGCATACTGACTGCTGAAAACACAACACTGTTGTATTTAAAAAATAATATTAATTCACAGCATTACTGTTTTTAAAATGGTAAAAATAATATCTTAAATGTATAAATAATTATTCATTATTTTTTAAATAATTATATTTTCGCATAATTTATCAATTTTAAGATAAACTCACAGTTGGTACAGTAGGTCTTGTGGTTACAATTAAGATATGTTGTGCTTTATAACCCATAGCGTTGCCATATAGTTTTACATTAAGTGCATTGCTCAACACTTGATTTTTACTTGTTTTTATGAACTGGGTGGCACATTTGTTTGCTGTGGTACTCAACAGCTTGTCACAGATGTATTGAACTTATATTGAACCCGGAACATTTCTTCAGGCACAGTGAACAACATAATTAAATAAGCCCTGAAAATAAGTTGGTCGTACAATTGCACCAAAGAGTGTCATATTCACCTCCGGTTATCAAATAATAAGATCACATGTCTGTACATTTCACATGCTCATTGAAAAGTGTGTTTTCTCCAGATAACCTGGACGATGTGGAAACTCAGGGTCCAGTAACTTCTAAGGAAACTCAGTCTACGGGATCACCTGACACGGGTACAAACCTGTTAAAGATTTCTATTCCAAATAAATGCTGCTCTTTTTATACTCATAAAATCAGCATATCAGAATTATTTTTGAAGGATCATGTGACACTGAAGACTGGAGTAATGACTATACATCATGGCCATGGCAGGAATAAATTACAATTTAAAATAATATTTCATATTAAAAATCTTTCACAGCAGTTTTTGTTTTTTCTTTTGATTGAATAACTTAAATTTATAAATAATTCTAAATTAATTCATAAATAACTAAATTATTTAAGTACGTGGGCAAAAATGAAATTGATAATGCTCCTCACCCTCATGCTCTTATCTCCTTCCTCTTCGCCTACAGGTAAACAGACGCTGAAAGTTTTCGATGGTGACGATGCAGCTAAACGGAATCAGTTTCGTTTGGTTTCAATCCCTCGAATAATCAAGAATGAGGAAGTAGTGGTAAGATGTTTTTCACCTGATCTGGTTTCACCTGATTTAAACTTTATTCAGAAATGCTATTATAAATCCATCCAATTTTTGCCAGTGTTATACTGATTTCTGTACTTCCTGGCCTGACAGGAAGCATCGCTCAGAGCGTTCTACATCCCAGATGAACCGCAGGATTACGAGCTCCAGAGTTACAGCCAACAGGGACTGTTTACAGATGACATAATCAACCGTAACGGCACGCCAGACAACAAGCCCATATTTAAGGACACTGTGTCTGATTCATGGGTGCTAAGATCAAAACCTAAAGAAACAGAAGTGGTGAAAATTTATTCCAGCTCTCACAAGTGAGCTCTACTTCTGCTTTTATTGCATATGTGTTTTGTTTTGTGTTTTGTAGCTGTTTTAAATACACAGATTCATATGGAATACTTTAGATTAAATTAATTGAGTCATTTATTCAAATGATTTGTTCAAATGGCTGATTAATCGCTGTCTTTATGAACTGGTCGTTGAATCACTGACTCAATCGTTTTATTAAAAAAACGCAGATTCATTCAATGAAACAGATCTGTTTGATTATCATAGATGCGCAAAGGTTCTGATGTTGCTTTATTTGCAATGCTTTTATTTTGGGGAAATAAAGCAAACAACAGACATTGTTGTGTCTGAAAAGTAATGAAATAAAGACGATTATCGTCTTGCTTATTGAACTGAATAAAATCAATATGACATTTGCATTTGTGCTGATATTCGAAGAATCCACACTGTTTCTTGTGTGAGATTGCCAAACTATCATATGATAATCATTAGGGATGCACCGATCCGGATCGGTCGATATGTATCAGCGTGGATTTGAGCAGCTCATCAGTGAACAACGGCTAATTACAGGACCGGCAAAACATGCAAACTTATCGGCCGATCTGGATCGGTGCATCCCTGATAATCATATGATATAAATAAAACAGAAACACAGCATTTAGATCCCCATATATTGAATTTTGGGGGCATTCTGCATTTCACACTTCCTGAATGTTTACTATTTAACATTTAATAGTGACTATTTAATAGTGACTTTACATAGCTAAGCAGAACACTATGGAAAATTTATTTTACATACAAAACCGATGCTAACACATCGTAAAGATGTGCAGTTCTTCTGTGAATAGGGGAGGTCGAGCTTACAGTTTACAAGGGTTTTATGGAACTCTTGCTTTTTCAAACAAATCATAAATCATCTCGAGACATCGCAAGGAAATAGACAATAGCTGTGCCGTGTACCACTCAGCGAGGGCAAGTGTATATGAAACCCATCAAAACGCACATGGCCTGAATGATGACATGCTTGTTGTTGTGTGTCTGGTTGCCACAGAGATGAAGTGACACAGCATCTATGGTTTACCTTAGATGTTGTTGCCATGCCAGTAGGAAATGGATCTCAAATGCTGATGGAGCCTCGTCGCCTACAGAAACTCAACAGGAAACCTTTCAGAGTTCATGAAAGGAATAGCAGTG
This sequence comes from Enteromius afrohamiltoni, assembly GCA_034779775.1. Taxonomy (NCBI): domain Eukaryota; kingdom Metazoa; phylum Chordata; class Actinopteri; order Cypriniformes; family Cyprinidae; genus Enteromius; species Enteromius afrohamiltoni. The sequence goes on from JAUYWG010000048.1 coordinate 8,096,445, forward strand.
CCACTCATGTGCTTGTTGTTTCCATTAGATCAGGCGTTTTGTTTTGTTAACGCGGGTCTGGAACTAATGAAGCATTTTGTGTTTTGTGAACAGTTTTGAGTCAGGGAGGCATTGAGTCAGACTTAACACATGCTGGCAGTTAGCGCCACAATCAAACGTTAATGTTCTTATGCAATATTTGACCACAGTAAATCAAAACATTGTCTGAAGTTGCAGTGGCAGACCAGAGTATGATTTATACGGTGCCAGACCACTGGGATGGAATGTTTTTCAATGCTTAACGTTTTCAAATGTTGGTGTAATGAGGAAAGCTCTTTCACGTGTGTTTCAGGGTTGAAGTCACCTCAGTTACAGCTGGGAAAAACAGCACAGTAGACTCGATCTTAAAGGAAGTGCTCCCACGAATAGAAAAACAGGTAACTTTTACTCTTTAGTGTCATGTGGAAATCTGTATCATACACCAGCAAAAGATTTTTTGCCTACCACATAGCATCCTTGTGGAAGCAAACGCCACAATATGTTTTCCAGAAAATGCACAGATCTAGTTATTATACTTAATACACAATTTGTATGTTAATTCACATGGTTTTTGCAAATGTCCATAGAATGAAAACCCTTCTGACTTCAGCCTTGTAGAAGTCTTCATGAGCAGCAAACAAGGTAAAATCTCTTAAATGGGTTGTGTATCTTGCAGTCTGCTTCTTTAGTTACCTAACATGTAAATATTAATAAAGTAAAAAAGTGTGAAAATGATTTGTTCTTCTAATGTCTCTAAGTATCTTTAAGAAATCTGATTGATATTAAAGGCATTTGTTGTGCCAATCGCCAAAGCTTTGAAAAATGTGGAAGGGTTTCATGATTTCTTATCCACCTAGTCCAACGACAAGTCCTCAGCGGTCAGGAGATTTTACTGGACAAACTGCAGGAGATACGGAAGGTATGTTAGGCAGGCCCTGAGGATTTTGTTCACCATTTGGAAAAATAAGCACAGCACACTTCTTGGTAGTCTCAAACTCTGGGCTTGTGACTTTTAGACATCGTTGCGACAGATGAACCAGACCCGATTTTACATCGAGGGAAGCAGGAATCGAGTGGCACAAGTCAATCTTCTCTTGGGAGGCTTTCCGACACAACTTGAAAAAGAGAAATACACACACCTGCTGTCCGAACACCTCTCAGTCAAAAGTGAGTCTATGTGTTGTCTATCTTGTCAGTCTCTTATTATTTTATGATTTTTTCCGTGAAATTGTCCTTAAACAAGGCTGATCTATAAGTCTGACAAAAGGCATCTTGTGTGCTCATCGCCTCTCTGCTGGGAGGGATTAGAACGGATGATAAAGTGACTGCTGGGCATTTATTGTGTTCGGATCTGAGGTAGGGCTGGGTGCTATAGCGATATTAATGTGACTACTGGTATTATGTAGTGCCATGATATGGATTTTGCTATACCGTGGATAGCGTTAGATATTCATAAATATTTCATTATGATCTTTTGTATTTTTTTTGTAGAAAAGTTGGTCACATGTAATAGTGTAATCTGTCTGCTAACATGAGAATGTGTTAAATACAATGTTAAACACATCTTGGCTGCTGTTAAAGATAAAGTTGAAATTATATTACACAGTCCAAGGTAAAGTAAAAAGCACATTTTTAAAAAAAAAGAAAAGTTGGGAGGTTGTATCAAAGCATAGCTTAGTAGCTACATCTAAGATTCATATGTGCAATTTAATTTGTCTGAGTACAAAGTTTAATTTTTTCAGTTTTGTACCCTGTTTTGTCCCACTTCTCAAGAATGGCACAAATATTGAGTTAGGGGCAGGGGGTTATTATAAATAAATCTTTGAAGGGAACTGTCTACAGAAACGTTTAGATAGCGTTCCTTTTCTCTTCGCTTCGTGTTCATGCGTGCTGCGCAGAGCAGCTTTGTTTACAGCACTAACCAGTGGAAGGCTATATTGAGAATGTTCCATTAGCGCCATAGCGTTCCATTTTTCTTTTCTATTTGCCCAGATGTTTTATGTAGCATAATTTCACCCATCTAAGGTCAGACCTGTTTGTTTGTTTGCCTTAGATCTGGTTCTAGTTATATAAGGTTAAAATACATATTTAACTAAGGTCTTCTAAAAAGTGATTCCAATTTATTTTGCTCATATATCATCTTGACTGTGGAGGATAGCTCATATCACCCACCATGAGGGTTAAATGAATAGTTCATTCAAAAATGAAAATTTGCTATAAATGTACTCAATTGCAGGCCATCCAAGATGTATAGATGACTTTGTTTCTTCATTAAAACAGATTTGGAGAAATTTGGCATTACATAATTTTCTCACCAGTAGATCACCTTCAGTGAATGAGTCCAAACTGATGATAATAAAAACATCACAATAATCCACACATAAATAAATCAATGGTCTTTTGATGTGGAAAGTGCTTGTTTAAAATCACAATAAAAAAAATACATATAAAAAAATTACAAAATACATATTTATAATCCACAACTCCTCATTGTCCTCTAACATCAGAATCAATTGACATATTTGTTTAAAACTGTTTTCACTTAAACGGTCTTGATATGTGCATATTTCACTCCTGATTCAGACTAGATTACTTTTTTTTTACTGTAGAAAGCAATGCTATGGATAGAAACCCGGATAGTTTGAGTTAAATTTTCTTTTTTCATAAGTTGTTAAGTGATAGACTGAAGTGGTGTGGATTATTGTGATGTTTTTATCAGCTGTCGTTCTGACGGCACCCATCCACTGAAAGGGATCCATTTGTGAGCAAGTGATGTAATGTTAAATTTCTCCAAATTTGGTTTGATAAAAAAAGAAACTCATTTTGTGTCTCTTTTTTTGACCCAGGTCATTTGGTGACCACCACTCACGTGTACTCTGAACAAGGTAAGAGAAAGTGCATTCATAAGTCGTAAGGTTCTGTGGGAGAATAGTCTGTTTCCTCGTCACAGGAAATGCATCCATCCTTTAGAGGTGGCTTATAATGTCTGTCTTTGTTCTGAGCACAACTGAACTGCATGACTTTATTTGATAACACTGAAGGTCGCTGATGCATGCTGCAGAACAAACTGCCTGCTGTGTGCATGGGCCGCAGTCTGGCCTACACTCAGTGCTCTGTAAATGAGAGGCCTTGTTCTGCACACAAACGCTCTGAACTACCGGTTGTTCTCAATCATCCAACACATGCCCACTGGCTCACTCGCCTTGATGCTTTCAGAGTAGTTTTATATTGTTGTTGCAGCGGTGTATTGGTTTTTGTGGGGGCCAATGTGTTGCAGTTAACACATGCTTTAACATCTAGAGGTAATATTCAATTTACTTCACAGTATGTGTTATTTCCTGTAATTCCTGTAAAGGTTTAACAAAGGGTGTTTTAAAGGTGCAAAGTTTTTATGAATTTAGAGTGAATATAATGCTAAATAATACATATTTATAAATATTTACAACAATTTTATGTGGTACGCTAACATATATGAATGTGTTTCTGTGCATATATGTGACCTGGACCACAAAACCAGTCTTTAGTCGCTGGGGTTTATTTGTAGCAATAGCCAAAAATCATTGTATGGGTCAAAATTATTGCTTTTTTCTTTTTTGCCAAAAATCCTTAGGATAGTAAATAAAGAGCATGTTCCATGAAGGTATTTAGTCAATTTCTTACCGAAAATATATTAAAACTTCATTTTTGATTAGTAATATGCATTGATAAGATCTTCATTTGGACAACTTTAAAGGTGATATTCTCAGCATTTAGATTTTTCTGTACCCTCAGATTCCAGATTTTCATTAAGTTGTATCTTAATGCAATATAGTGCAATATCCATCAAATCATACATCAACGGGAAGGTTATTTATTCAGCTTTCAGATTGTGTATGAATCTTAGATTCGGAAAATTAACACGCATGACTGGTTTTGTTGTCCAGTGTCAACAAATATGTATGTTAAATTGGAATATGTAAAACTGGAAATACATTCCAATTTTTATCTTGTTGTCTTATTCCATCATGTCATGATATGTGCTAAAAATAATTGTGCTCAGTGCTAAAATTAATTGTGTCCCAGGTGTGAGCAGGTGTTAGTAAGTGTGCTTGTATAATTGAGCTGCTGTGCTGTTTTTAGGAGCTGTGGTTCTGCAGATAAGCTGTTTCTCAGAGGCAGAGAGGATTTACATGCTGGCCAAAGACACCAGCATCAGTGGCAAACAACTCTGCTCATTTGTCATACCTGAGATCATGGTAAACCACCTTTTCACAAAGCCATACTGTACATTTCACACTGTGTTTATGTGTTGTGTGTGTATATA
>JAUYWG010000048.1:8102120-8118397 GCA_034779775.1 Enteromius afrohamiltoni
TGTGTTGTGTGTGTATATATATATATATATATATATATATATATATATATATAATATATATATTTCTGTAAAAAGACTAAAAGGACTGAACTATCCCTTTATTCATTTAATTGTAACTGTATATCAAAGCAGTGGGACCAACTGTTGATTGAAAATGATCACCTGTATTGATTTAAATATCACACACTGCATCAATAGAACTCATAATGCTGGCTCAATCTTTAGATGCATCTGCCCTCTACTGGCCAACAGAGAAACTACAGTCCAATTCAACAGAAATTTCACTGATGGTATGTAACCAATGTTATTTTCTCTTCCCACAGCAAAGCAAGTTGGCCAAAGGAAGCTGCCCCCTGCTAGTCTTCGTCAACCCTAAAAGTGGTGGATTAAAGGGCAGAGAGATCTTATACAGTTTCCGAAAACTTCTAAATCCTCACCAAGTGTTCGAGCTGACCAGTGGAGGACCACTACCTGGGTTAGACAAAGTTTCATTTTGAAAGATGCCAGACGTATGGATGTTGTGACTGAATAAACTTAAACCATGTACTTTGCAGCTTTTGCACTATGCAGTTTATATAATAAACTATGTTCTGCTAGACCTTTTAGTCTGAATTGATTATAGTGTGCAGTTGCAACTTTCTGTTTCAGTTTGTAAAGAATTGTAGCTATTTTTTAAATCTATTTGTTAAAGGATGAATGCTTTCCCTTCTAACATGCAAGAGCTTTTTATTGTACAGGCTGCACACGTTCAGGGACATCCCTCATTTTCGGATCCTGGTGTGTGGAGGAGATGGTACAGTGGGATGGGTGCTGGGGGTTCTGGAGTCCATCCGGCACAAAATCGCCTGTCCCGAGCCAGCGATCGGCATCATACCACTGGGCACAGGTTAGTGACGGAAGGAATGTTTCTCGTTTAATTCTGGTGTTTAATCCTGTATATTTTAGTGTTTGTTAGCATCCATTGTTATTTGTGCTCAGTTCTTCTGCATGTGTTTGTCAGGAAATGATCTGGCTCGGGTGTTGCGTTGGGGGGCGGGATACAGTGGCGAGGACCCCTACAATGTCCTGCTGTCTGTGGATGAGGCGGAGGAAGTGCAAATGGACCGCTGGACAATTCTTCTGGATGCACAGGAAATGACAGAGGACGGAAAAGAGAATGGCTTCCTAGAGCCACCCAAGGTACATCACCAGACTCCAAATTATTTTTAAATTAACTATATATATTAGGGCTGGGTGATATATATCGAACGCATCTCATCAGTAAAGCCGGTTCTTTGATTAGCGCTAAATCTCCATCAGCTGTTATCAAATGCAGCGCCAGCTTATAAACAGAGCCGTAGATCACTGACAAGCTACGCATTGAGTTTCGTGGGTGATTCAGTGGCGCAGCTTCTCAGTGATCTACGGCTCTGTTCATAAGCTGGCGTTCCTTTTGAAGAGAGCTGATGGAGATTTAGCGCTAATCAATGAAGCGGCTTTACCGACGAGATGCGCATAATATATCGCCCAGCCCTACTATATATATATATATAATATTTAATTCAATTTAGTTCTGCTTTTGCAAGTTACCAGCCTGAAGCATCAATCATAACAGAGTTGTGCCTGTCTGTGTTATAGATTGTGCACATGAATAATTATTTTGGGCTGGGAATTGATGCTGAACTGAGTCTGGACTTCCATCATGCACGTGAGGAGGACCCAGACAAGTTTAATAGCAGGTGAGTTTTATTGTTATTTCACCTCAAAAGTGTGGCCATGTGGCTCACAATTAAGGTGCATTTTGAATTTGTCGTTGTTCTTGCAGGTTCCACAATAAAGGTGTGTATGTAAAGGTGGGCCTACAGAAGCTGAGTCACACACGGAACCTTCATAAAGACATCAGACTGCAAGTGGACAAACAAGAAGTGGAACTGCCTAGTATAGAGGGACTGATATTCCTTAATATTCCCAGGTAAACACGCATTGTGTTAGCGAAGACACTTTCTTCGTGATGTTTCCATACACCTGAGTTTGTTGTTGAAGACCGAAGTGTCTGTGACTATGTGTGTCTAGCTGGGGTTCTGGTGCTGACCTGTGGGGCTCAGACAGCGAGTCTCGGTTTGGACGGCCAAGGATAGATGATGGGATGTTGGAGGTGGTGGGAGTTACTGGTGTGGTGCACATGGTGAGTTCTGATTAAGTTATTTTGGCATGGTTTTGTCATGTTTTAGATTTTTCAAGTGTGTTTGATCAAAATCAAAGTAGAAACAATAATTTTGTGATTACTATTAAAATTAACTACAACTTATAACAGTTTTTGTTTTGTAATATATTTGTAACATCTAATTTTTTCCAGTCATGGCAAAGCTGAATGTTTAGTAGCCATTCCTCCAGCCTTCTGTGTCACGTGATATATATCTATCACTTTAAAGAAATAGTTAACCAAAAAATAGTGCATATATATATTACTTATTGAACATTATTTATTTTTTGATTTGTTGCTAATTCAATTTTCACACTGATTAATTGTTCACTTTTTTAGGGTCAGGTTCAGAGTGGGATGCGTTCTGGGATCCGTATCGCTCAGGGCAGCTATATTCGTATCACTTTGAACAAACCCATTACAGTGCAGGTGGATGGAGAACCCTGGATACAATCACCTGGACAGATCATCATCTCAGCTGCCGGACCAAAGGTGCTTTTATATGCTTTTAACTCTTTTTAATTCTTACCCCCCTTGCCTGGTTGGTTCAGAACTGAAGTGGAATATCCTGAATTTAAGACTCAAGAAAGGTCACTAAGAAAGCCTGATTGATTAACCCTGAGGCAGGTGTTCCTCACAGTTTGATTTCTAATTCACGTCGTGACCTCGTTTGTCTTCTCACAATTAATTGCGAAAGTGTTTCTTCTCCGATGGAAGAAAGCAGATGTTCCAGAATCGTTAATAGACCCAAAGGTCTGTTGCTTTCTCTTCATCTGTTAGGCTGCAGTTCTAATATAGTTCAGCGTATTTAAAAAAAAGCTGTGTTTTCTTTTTTAGGTTTGCATGCTGAGAAAGTCCAAGACCAAGCAGAAGAAACAATCAGGCAGTTTGAAGGAAGGCCGTTCCGACAGTCCATCTCCCAGTGATGGTGGGCAGTGACAAACCGCACAAAAATTCATTGACAGCCCTTTACTGTCGCCTTGACAACTTTTTCTTTTAGCCTGTCCTCTGTTCTTTGTTACACTCTGGGTGGGTATCAACATTACTTCAGCTAAACTAAAATGTGGTACATCTCTATCATCTCATAGCCTGTAGTGTCCAAACGCTCCATCTGACGATAGCACTGCAGTCTGTTTCTCAGGACTATAGCTGCCCTCGGCCTGTTTCCGGCCTGTTTTTGCCTTAGATTCATACTGGTGTAGATATTTTATTTTTATTTTTTTGTGATTTCCAAACTGCATCCTCTTTTCAAAGGGATTATTGTCTTAAAGTAGTCCATCACTGAAATCTGACAGCACGTATTAATAAGCAACCAGTCGCGCTCATCACAAATGCCAAAAAATACAGTTTTGTGAACATCGCCAAGTTATCAAGTTAGCCAAGTTCGTATGTGACGATGGCCTTTTTGGTTTATGGTACATACTGTGACTCACCTGGTCATTTTTAGTCTTTATAATGATTAATGTCTTACTTGAGGTTTATTTGCAATAGCAGCCCCCTAGTAGCTTTCCACAAGTATCTGAACCAAAACAATGCAGTATAAATGTACAAACGACTCTAGTTCTTCTTCATTAAGAGCACATTTGATTGTATAAGTGGATCGGGGAGAGACAATTGTCTTTGTATATCAATTTTGTAGCTTTCTCAGCTTTGAGACTGGAGGCGTAATCATGCACGAGAAACTAAATGGCGTCATCACAGCCGTTTTGTTAAATACGGATGAGTATCAATAGCTTTTTGAACGTGTGTGGTACCGAAAAATACTGTGAAACGCTTAAAAGAGTTGTCGGTTTTGCGAAGGCTGAATGTTTGTAAATTCCCTGCAATGTTTGTGGACAAATGCACCACTTTTGGTGTTAATAGTAATATAATGCCGTACGATACTTGATAAAACATTCCATGCAAGATCACGTAGCATATGCGGTTTTTAACGTGGTGCCAGTAACTGAACCTTTAAGCCAACCTAGCTTTATCATGTTGTAGTGAAAGCATTGATTTGTGAGTAAGTAAATATGTTACTGTTACCTGACATAGTAGACAGTCGTGTAAAGCTACTCGTCTTATTGTAAAGCTTAAACTAGAGGCGAGCGCAGTGCTGTAGTATATTGGTTAGTGTATATGTGTTTTTTTGTACAGTGACTGGTCAGCCCTGGATACATGAGGCTGGCTTTAGATATTGTGTGTATGATCGGTTAGACACTCCACTCCCCATAAGGCTTGCATTATTGGCAGGCTGTTGTGCTAAAAACGTGCTGGATGCTTCTGACTTCATCTACCTCGTCTCACCGGCACACATCACCACGAGAATCAAGTTCTGCCAAGCTCGCCCAAAGACTTGCGCCTGCTATTTATTCTGCACTTCATGGACTGTGTCTGGGAATATTCAGAATAGAAGATAATCAGAGTCTGACAGAGTATATAAATACAGCTCTGAGAATATTTTACTGATTCTTTTGAGTAAAATGATCATCACATCATATTAAAACGGAAACCTAAAGGTCTTCACAGGAACCCGTCAAAATGAAATGTTGGTTTAACTTGAAGGAACTGTGACAGAAATATTACTTCATGTAATGATAGTACTACTACTACTATAAAATGATTAAAACATTATTTTTAGAGGAATATTTACCAGGATATTTTTTTATTTATTTTTATTTTTAATACACAATAAAAACAGAAAAAACGGAATCTGGAAAAATAAAATCACAAAACACAATTTCATAAGGCCTTAAAAAAAAATTAAAGGTAAACAAAAAAATGTTTGGAATTGTACGTTTCATGATTTCAATGAATTAGACATGCTTTTTGAGTACAATTTTATTCAGCTATTAAAATATTAATCTAAAAAATGGAATACAGAAAAATGAAAATGGATAAACAGAATTTAGTAAAAAATAAATAATTAAACGGATTGCATAGGGCCATTAATTAGAAAGAAACAAATATTGAATTTCGTGCAGCTAATATAATGTTATATACGACGGTATGACTGATGGTTAGGTCTCAGTGGCTTTTTAGTTCAGTGACAGATCCAAGATGAAGATGCAGTCTTCTCTCACCGATTCGCCCTCTCTCGTGTCGTTCATTTACCAGGGATGTGTACAGTGGGGATTTCTGCATTAGTCGTGCCTGTTGCCAGGACAACCCCTCGGGCTAACGTGCTGTTCTGTGGTGTGGTTCGGCCCGAGCTCTGCGTTTAGTGCCTCATATAAGTGCTTCTAGAACTTCTGCAGTATTGCCGTACGTGTGCGTTTAACTCCATGCCATTCTGTTTGTTCTGCTGGATCAGTGAATATGAAGTAGAACCATGCCGTTCTAGGTCTTTTAGAGCTGATGTGCCTCCTAATAGGGTGAATTCCATAAAAACATGTCACATTTCACCCCAAAAAAATCTGAAGAAAAAAATCTAAATAATTGTGCATTTAAGAGAGTACAACAATTCAAATTCTGACTACACACTTTACAATATCTTGAAAATAATGGAAAAAGCAAAGTATAATGTCTTATTTGTTTTGATCTTTAAAATGAAATGCGGCCTTTTTTATGAGATTCACCCAATAACTTTGTTCGGTCAAAACTGTTTAAGTTATTTTACTTCCTGGTGTGATTGGTGTTTTCTGATTACTTGTGAAGTGGGTTAGAATTAATGTTCTGAGATCTATATAGATGTTTATTTTTGGAGAGAAAATGTTTTTAATTTGATTCTATAAAGATATTGCACTGACTGTACTGTTTTAAAGATGCTTTGTGTTTAATGAGTATTAAATAAATAAATGTATAGATATATCATGAGCTGTACAACAGATGGATGTGTCCAATGAAAAAAAAAAGACATAAATTTGGACATTTTAATACAGTTCTGTTTCGTCTTTTTATTTAGCATGATTTTTTTTTAGAGGTACCTATTGTACAAAGTAACAAACTTCATCTTTTAAATAGCACCATGTGAGCCATAAATCACTCTGTGCCGCCTTTTCTATTAAACATGATTAGTAGATCAGTCAGTTATTTACAACAGGATAAAATGGCTAAAATTATACATATTTAGAAATCATCAAATTATTTTACACCTAATGATTTTCAAGTTTCTTCAGTATAAATGATTTAATAATAGTATGAAGTAGTTTCTTCTCAAATAAATAGCTTAAATGAGAGTACGATCTGGAATGGACACAGAAATTGAAGGGCCGTATGAAGCGAGGGCTCAGCCCAGGCTAATATTCCCACCATACAATGTGATGAGAAGAATCATGGCAAATCCTGTCAGCATTCCTGCGTTCTGGATTGCAAAAAAAATGACATCAGTCTTCGTGCTCTGCACTTGTTCGTTGACAATCATGTTCATTTCAGGCAGCTGGGTAAGAGACAGATGGTCAGTGTTTAATAACAGAGTCATGTTCCATTCAGTCAGTAATTTTCTACTTATTTTAACCATAAATAAATGAATAATAAATAAAAATAAAAAAAACACAGGCAAAAAGACATGCATTTTAACGAGTACCCTAATAAAGGCTATTTTGTTTTACAAAAATATTGGGTGTCTATTTTGATACTTGACCAGCTTAATACTGCTCACTTTATCACTTTACAATTACTGAGGCAAACAATGTTTCTAAAACTAATCTGTAAGAAAAACTATTTTTAAATGCTGCCTCCATGCCTCTAGGGGTCAGTGTACGACTGAATGATTTGTCAGGAAAGTTACAAAGAAACAATCAATTCTGACAAACTATGGTAACATTTCTTATTTTGCTTAAGGCATAAGAAAAACATGTTATAAGGATTTTAAGGATCAAGTTTTTAAATTATTATTTTTTTGCTCAACTAACTCTTTTATTAATTAAAAATATATATTTGAATAATTTAGTTTTATAGGAATTGATGTTTCCTATGATTATAAATGATATTATTATAGTGGAATACTACTTTCAGGATCCTTGGGAAAAAAAACAAAAACATTTTTTGTTGTTTTTCAATCATATCAATATCCATCAAAAACACAGTTACTTGAGAAATAGAATGAGAAGACTTTAAGTATTATTCTGAAAAACAGAGAAGAAATACTCTATAAATAGAAGAAATGAGTATTATTCTGAAAAATGAATGTTTATGCCTAATTAATTAAATTTATATAAAGATTTAAAAACAATATATCCTCCAGTGGTGAAAGAAATAAACTCTTGTTTTAAAGCATAAACTCGCTTAATTTTGATGAAATAATATCCCTCATCATTTAGTTTTTCTAATAAATGCGACCTAAGTCTGTTTTTGTATGTGAACTGGAAAACAGCAGCTAAAGAAAACCAATTCAATGCATCACTGCAGTTTAAAAATATAATTTTACTATTGATATAATATGATAAAACGTTATGTCCCACGCTGCTCTTACCATATCAGCCAATGCGATGTAAAGGAACATGCCACCAGCAAAGGCAAAGATGATGCTGGGAGCAAAAGCGCTGCCCAACAAGATGCCCAGGACCAGGCCTAGGTAGCAGGACATAGCAGACAGCAGGTTAAAGAAGACGGCCTGTGGAACGCTCAACCCTGCGTTCAGCAGGATAATGAAGTCACCTACAGGGGGAGACAGAATGCAACACGTGTGGGTTTTTTCACGAAGGTCAACATTCAAAGGGCAGCAGCCACGGCACAGGGGTTAAAGGTCAGAGCTGACAACAGTTCCGGTTGGGTAAACGGGTCAGTATTTTCCCTCACCCAGCTCATGAGGGAATTCTTCACAGACGATAGCGATAGAAGTGCTAAAGCCGTTGAGAATAGACACGGTGAACGAAGCGCCGATGGCCAGTCCGTCGATGAAGTTGTGGAGAGCATCGCTGAGGGAAATCATCCAAGCCACCGTTTTGACGCTGGCCAGCCGTCTTCCTCTGAGCCATCTGCAGGACCCCTGCAACAACATTCACATCTAATCCAAAACCTGGTTAAATACTAATAACAACAACTCAAACCTGGGTTCATGTTTCAAACACTATTTACTTTTAGCCCCGAGGTCTAACTTTTTGTATTGTTGCAGGGGACGGAATGACGATACAATCGCATGGCGCTCGTGATGTAGGTCAAAGAGCAGAAGACAATCTTGTTTCTGCTTGCAGCTGTGACAAATGAAAGCAAACACAGCTGTGTGTGTCTCTACGGCTGGACTGTAAGCTGCACTGACCTGTACACCGTGCACTTCTAAGTTCTGTAGCAAATAAACTAGTTCCCCGGTCGTGCCGCATGCTAACAACAATTAAACTTCCGACTCGGGACATTCAAATGACTGAAGGAGAACTGTTATCACATGACTCAAGATTCAGGTTTAACCATTGACCCACAGTGAGAGGTTACGCTTCATAATATAACAGCCTAGTCGTCATGACAAATAATTTAGCATTTATCTCTGTTTGATAATGATATACATCTTAAAGTGCTTACTGTTGTGATAATCAAGCAGTCTTTATAGATATTGTAAAAATAGAGGTGTTTGCTAATCCAAGCATCGCTGATATGATTGCTTATATGATATGATAAATCAAATTATTAGTAGTAAAATCTTGTGCATTAACTTTCCTCTTGTTTGTGCTGTGGATGCCTTCATTGTTGTTGGTTATTTGTAAAGCAACTCATGGCAAAGTGCTTTCCAGTAAGACAACGTATAAAACAAATAGGCGAAAATTTAAATAGCAGGAACATAAAAACCGTGTAAATGGATAGCTCATTTGTCTTTATTGTGTTCGACATTAGAACTTATACAGGTTTGGAACAACATAAGGGTGAGTAATGACAAAATTTACATGTAATTTTTTAGGTGAACTATTCCTTTAAGAGCGTGCAACCACCCAGAAAACCTTATCAGCCGCAAAGCAATTCCTTGGAATCATGTTTTTGCAAGGACAAGCACCACAGTCAATCTAAAACTCTAAAACCAAACTAGTTTTAGCTTTGTTTCAAGTGGGAATGGTCGGCCTATTTATATTCGCGCTACCCTTCAAAATCGTGACCTGGGTAAATGTTCGATTGGTGAGATATTTTTGAAAGAAGCCTCTCATGCTTACCAAGGCCGCGTTTAGCAGATCAAAAAATATAGTCAGAAATAGTAAAACGGTAATAATTGTAAAATATCACCACAATGTAAAATAATTGTTTTATATTTGAAATAATTACATTCTGATGCAAAGCTGAATTCTCAGCCGTCGTTATTCTTCAGAAATCATTCTGTATCATGATTTGCTGCTAAGAAAATCAACAAACAAATAAAAAAACAGTATTGTTAAAGTAAAAAGACTTGTGGCGCTATTTTCGTGTTATACGATTTCTGCTATAATATGTTTATGGAATCATTGACAGATTTTGATGAAGTTTGATAAAGAAGTTATAGCATGTTTAAATGGAAATATTTTGTATTGTGAATATTATCTTCATTGTCACTTTTATTTTAATGTGTCCTTCCTATATATATAGTTTTAATAAAAAAAAAAAAAAAAAAAATCCTACTGAACCAAATAGTGTATTTATTTTATATTATAATTTTTATTATACTAATAATTTATTTATACTTTTATATTATACTTGGATCAGTAACCAACCACCTATCAAGCACAAAGCAATGCGCTATCATGAAGCGAGCACTCACACTGAAAATGTAAAAATGTACTTTTACTATAGTATATTTAGAATTTCAAGCTGGAATAAATCAGTATCGTTTTTTTCCCAAACTGCTAGTTATTTTTATACTGTTTATGTAACGTATGGTTATATTTAGTCCACTCACATATCACTTGGCATTATTTAGTATTTTTGTGAGATCTGACCAGTTGTACCTGCTCCACTGGAGGGTCAGAGGTGATGCTTGCTTTGTCAGTATTGGCAAAGTTGAATTCAGAGTCCACCGTACTGATGGCGCCGTTCTGTTGGGTGCCCTCTGAGGCCTGGAAGTGACTGTGTCCGTGTCCCTGCTGATGTTTGACAGTGAATCACATGATATACTGTATATGTTTTTAAAGAACATATCTAAAGCTCTGCCCTTTGCTTGCGGTTCATAGGAATTTTAAGTATGAGATAATACAGTCAATAGGTCATTATTAAAAAATAAACTTTTATCACTCTGAAGAAATTGATTTTTAGCGATAAAGACTACCTGACTGCGCGCTATCCTACTTATTATGGAACTACTATATATGTCAAATATCAAATACAATTTTGGGGTTTAAATATAGATATTTTATTACATACGAAAAAGAATGCAAAGTGAAATATAAGTATCCCAGCGAGTTATTATGTATTTTGTTATTGCTGATTAGTTTTGAATTATATAAAGACTACAAAATGAATGAAGATGCCACATGAAGGTGTTCTGATATGAACCCACCTCATATTCTGGTTTTAGGACTATCCTCAGGATTTTTTCAGTGATGAATAGCGCGTAGAATCCACCAAAGATCCCCACAGCTTGGAAAATGTAACCGTCTGCTTTCGGGTCAAACCCAAAGGCCTGTCCAGTAACAAGAATGAATTATATAATCATGCGTCTTCGAGCTAGTTAAACCAGAGCTCCAATTGTACACACGCACATTATTAGTTTAAGCTAAACTGCGAACCCAAAATAAATATTACAACATGTTACCACAACTATCATGCATCACATGATGTCAAGAAACATCGCAGCATTTGCACTCGTCTGCAAAAGAAATACCAATTAATGATTCCATAAATAATCTGCATCAGAATCATGGTTCTGATAAGAAGGCAATTAAAGATGTATAATGGAAGCTTGTCGGTTGGAGGTTGATTTCTGTGAAGCAAGAATGATCCAGTGCAGGTTACTGGGTTCATAATCTTGCCACCGAAGTGACTTTCAACAACCTCCAAGCAGTGTGTCCTAAACTGACCTAAATGACTTCCAGGGGACAAATGCAAACTTTGAACTGTGTGAATGCAATAAAATGACATATAGAAAAGCATTCACCTCAGGTATAAGTTGCAGAGCAGAATTGGTGAAGAGCGTGCCAACAGCTAGACCAATGAAGTAGGTGAGCACTTTGGGGAAGTAAGGCTTTTTAGTTACAGGAATGAGAGTCAGACCCAGCAGTGAAGCCAGATTAATGATGGTAACAGCCAAGAAGCCAAATCCCCAAACTGCGAGAAGAAAGAGAGGGAGAGCTCACACAGCTATTTTTTTTTTAGCATTTTTCACCTCAAGGGAAAAAAGAAAATTACATTTTAGGATTTTTAAGACAACTAATCACCATTTCATTATTATATTATAAATGATATTATCATTTGTTACTCTATTACACTGTTATATAGCTTTGTTTAAAATAAAAATAATATACTGTATGTGGGTCAAAGACAAAAAAAAGGTTTAATCAGGAAAATAATAAGTGCTTTTAATTGTTGTTATTTTCCCCCAAAGTGTAAAGGTTTTCTGTTTAAATGAATTCAAATTTTATTGTAGCTTTTCTACATGTTTCCCTGATTTACTAAATGTACCCATTAAAATGGCATTCAGTGTAACAGTAAGGCATATTTACAGCAAAAATCAACTCAATGACACAATGATTCAAAGATTGATTACTTTCACCCCAAATACTAGTTTACATTATTTAAATTTGCCACTACACTAGTTTTCTAATAAAATGCAATACCCTTCCTTTCTTACTCTTTTATATATTTTAATAGAAGTCAGAATAAGAATGTTGTTTGAATCTTTACAAAAAATATTGCTTTACACTAAAAGACACTGTTACCAAATTTTGACATTTTGTAGAAACTTTAATTACATTTAATGTACTTTTTTATAGACATAAAATCACTTTTTTTAATTTATTTTGATGCGGACATCTTATCGTCTTTGACCCATGTACATAAAAAGGCTAATTCAATATGTAGTTGGGGTTTTCCATCTCTTAAGTTTAAATAACTAAAATTATATTTTGCATAAAGATTTTTGTCTTGTGGCATTTAAATGTCATTACTGCAGAACAGTATATTGTTACTGTATTATAGTACAGTATGGTTTGTTTTGATCTGCATTAAATTAAGTGTCATTGTAGTATACAGCATAAGATATAACTAGATACTGTTGTGGATTTAATAAATAGTTAATAAATTATTGCTTTGTTTTCATGTTAAAGTTTTAGTAATTTGCGTTTAATTTTTATTAGGTTTTGTTTTTAAATAAATATGGCCGTATCGTCTTTGCTTTCGTTTTACTTCAGTTAGTACATTGTTAAACCAGATAAAAATTATACATTTTCAACTAGCTAAAAATAAGTTTAGTTCTTACATATTTTACATAATTTGGCTTTTAAGACTATTAAATAATTGTAATTGTCATTATTCTCAATGTGGCATTTCATAGCTGTAATTCAGCAAATTTTTGCTTTTATAGTTCTCTATTTTTTATTTGAATAGAGAACAGTATTTGCATATGTGTGCAAGTGTGTTTACATTTTTTTAAATTTAAATTAGCATAAAACCTGTTCAAAATAAGGAAGATTTTTGCATTGTGATATTATTTTTAAGCCAATTAAACATAATTGTCTGTAATTTCCATTATTCTCTGAACTGTTAATTTCAATACTGTAATACAGTATATTATTATTATTATTATTATTATTAATAATATTATAGCATATTATCGTTGTGTCTTTTTAATTAGAATAAAATCAATAATAATTTGCACATACAAAAAGTACCAGCTTTAATAATATTTTTTTCACCTTAGATTAAATTAAAGAGAAGCTTTTAAAAAAAAATTGTTTTGTTAAATTTTTGAAGACAATTAAACACAGTTACGTAATTGTGAATTTCATTACTGCAACGCAGTATACTTTCCCTTAATGTACAGCCTATAGTTATTTTTTTGTAAATAAGTATAAATGCAGTACAAAAAAATACAAATTTAAACAATTTTTCTTCATTTTTGGTCTTCTGAGATTTGACTTGATGAGGAGTTGTGTTTTACAAAGATTACAGCTTTGTAACATTAAACATAATTGTCAGTAATTGCTATTATTCTCAGCTGTGATCATTACTATAATATGTTTTTACTATTACAGTAAATAAATACAGTTATAAAGTCTTGATTTAATATTAATGCTAAATAAGCATAAACGTAACACAAAACATACTAATCTTTTTTTTTTTCATTATTAACTTTATGTAACTTACTTCAGGTGACAAACTTCCCATTGATCTCTGCCATGCTTCACACTAAGAGGATATGAAATCTAAATGTATTCTAGTCAACATAAGCAGATAGAAAATCTGAAGTATTCAGCAGATGAAGACTCACCATGCAGATCAGTGTCGTTGTGTGCTGGAGGTCGATTTAAACAGGGTGGCAGTACAGCTTGGTTGAGCAGAGCCGGGCAGAGAGTGACCAGATGTTCCTCAGTCAGATGAGAGAGGTTCTGAAGCCCATAGTGCACCAGAATATCTTCTCCGGACACACACTGATAAACAGGGACAATGTCAAATCAATCAAATAAAGCTAAGAATGACAAACTAGTCCAATTATACATACACATTATCCAGATGTCAAATATTTTAGTAAATAACTTCCAGTAACTAAAGTGAGCAGATTACCTGAGCATGCAACGGAATGTTTGGGTCCAATTTGTCTCGCACAATTGTCTCCAGTAAATTGTTAAAGCCATTGAGATCCAGTGAACCGTTTTCTCCGTAAACAGCCAAAATATCCTTCACAAAAACCTGCTGCAGAGCGCTGGCCCTTAATCCTGAGATTACAGTTATTAGAAAGCCTATGAACGCATGAGGGAAAGATTTGGGAATGCCTGCCATGCTTACAGACCACACGTTTCAGTCTGAAGCGAACCGAATGAAGCAAGCGAGAGTTTTAAACGTCCAGTCTAGAGATTATCCTGGGAGCAGTAACACAACACATCAGCCAGCAAAGTTGCATCTTAAGTATCTAGATAAGAACAATTAAAAGAGTTAATTATTTCTTCACTATTAGTATCCTCGGTGACCTGGCAATTATGTGGCGCCTTCATTTGGCACCCGACCAACCATGATAAATTCCTCTCTTCTCACCCTCAAACAAACTAGCGCTCAAACCAGCAGCCCCCTGCCGTCAAAACATCCTGACTGTGATCCAGCAGAAGTGGCTTCATCAAACCATCCAGTTATTTTGAGATAAGTACAAATTAATTACACTAAAGGAGCTTTTGCGAGACGACAATAATACAGTAAAAAAAATACAAGCCAGCCAACTTATTGAACTGTATGTGAATGAGACCACCGTGCAAACATTGCATAATTTATTGATTGTGGGCGGGGAGTGGGCGGAGCCTGGATGACAGTACAACCCTATTTTGTGTGCAGTGCGTTTATTTTGTTAATTTACAATTTCCCTGACATAAATGTAACATTTATTAATTTACCTGTAACAGACACTGGGAGTATATATTAGCAAAATATTTCAATTAATTAGTGCACGACAATCTTGAAAAAAAAAATCTTAAATGCTTGAATACTGAATTGTACTAACTGCTCTACATTGATACTTAGGATACAATTGGCCAAATCTTTTAATATGCAACTTGTATTTCTACAATAAATAATAAATGGTTTTATAATTAACATTTTAGGATTTGTCAGGAAACTGTAGCTGGAGCAATACGTTTTTAACGTCTAGAAAATACATCTTTAAATTTACTTGACTGTCCGATATGTACATGTATGTTAATCCTACTGGAAATAGTTCATCTTCATCTTTTTTTTTTTTTCATAAATCATGTCTTTCATTGTGCATTCCGATTAATCTCAATAGAACTGCAACTGGGCTATTTTAAGTAAAAATAACTAACACAGTAACTAACACAATTAAACGATTAAAACATGATAACAATAAAAAACGTGATTTTTTTTTTTACCATAAACAAGGAGTTATGTGTTTTTGCAAATAAACTATATTTAGTACTGAAGTACTGGACTAGTACGTTAAATCTGAGAGGACGCCTGGAGAGCGTGTCTATGTAGAGCTCGACCACCATCTACTGGTGCGACTGAATAAAGCACTGCCGAACTTGAGCGTAGAAGAAGAGTAACTTCCGGCTGTGAGTGAATGCTGGGCTGGCGCTGCACCGTCGAATGGAATTCGCCCTCTGTCATGTGTAACTGATCCGGTTTCTTCAAAGACACCCACATTTACGTCTTTTTAGCTTGAGGTATAAACTTATTTCTTAACTTTCATTCATTCGCTGTCTTGTGTGGGCTTGGGAAAGCAAACAGTTTGTCAAACCATAACGTTATATGCAACTGTACTGCAGCTTCCTCACTGACAGCTGATTTACATCAAACTTCTCTACTTTTAGCGACTTTATGACACATCAGATAATCATTTTAGGGTCATAATAACAATAAGAACTCACTGAAGTGTCTCTGTTAGGGTTAGGGCTTGCTCAGCAGTCGGTACTGTCATGAATGAGAGATTATGATATGTCCAAAACTAACTCCTGTTCTCATTCTGAAACTATTGCAATTATAGCGCCTTGTAAGTTGAATATATAAGTGATATATCAAGCAGGATGTCTGTTCTATAAGTGTGTTTTGTGCTCCTAAACCCGCTCAGCTCTTATATATTCGAATGTGTGTAAAGCCATAGAGCTGACTGACTGATGGATTATGACTTGCTTCTGATTAAGTGTATTTTGTTGTTTGCAGAAGAATGTGTTTTTGTTAATGGGTGTGAGTCGGCTTGATGTTCTGTATAGAAGGCTTCTCCTCACCAAACTCTTCATTCAAGGATGGGGGAAGCCAGAAGACCTAAGAAGGTAAATTACACATGCACATAAATCACATAAATAATAAATAGTGAGCATTATTAGGTATGTTCATATTTAATTTAGGTAGACTTTTATAGATTACTGTAAAATAATATTCCAAAGAGAAATGATTTATTCATTAATTATTATTATTAATTATATAATTATTTTAATTTGTTTACAGAATATTTGCATTCCGGAAGATTATTGGCAACAGGGAGAGATGCAAGGATCTGGTACAAAGAGACGACCCAGTATTTATTGACAAGGTAAATCTAATGACAAGATAGATCTATTTATATGTA
>JAUYWG010000048.1:8118699-8131371 GCA_034779775.1 Enteromius afrohamiltoni
TATATTCACTCGTACATTTTAATGTAATGTTAAATAAACACCTATTCAGCATAATTGCATTATGACCCAATAACTGTATGATACCACTGTGCACAAAGGTAGAAGATCACACAGATTGCAAAATTCACAATGGTCATTTCATATCACCGCTGGAGCACTTTGTCCCGGGCATCTTGCCAGCTGAATCCGTCAAAGCCCGGTAACCAAAACAAATCGCCCACAAACACTGAATGCAAATGTGAAGGATTAGTGTGACCTATTGTGTGGCTTGTATTCAAAGTTCTTTCAAATGAAGACATTTTGTTTCAACCTTCCCGTTAGGTTCCAATTTATTGTGCCTAAGAAATGGAAAAGGCACAGACCGGTCTGTATTCACCTGGCTGGAACTGGAGACCACGTGAGTGTGAAAAATCTGGGATTTTTTGCCCAGTATAAACTTTTAATGTACAAATGTTGTAAAAAAAAAAAAACATCTTACCAATCATCAATATCATGCATCAGTAACCTATAGTTCAGATGATATTAGCCTTTTTTATTTATTTATTATTTATTGATATTAGTCAGTATTGGTTATTTTTATAATAGTCAATGTTTATTATACCGGTTTCTTCTACATTCACCTTTTAAAACTGTAACAGTTGAATAACTTCTAAATGTAATTTCAACAAATCTCAAAATATCAATTTATATACTTTACGTTATAAAGTGATGCATAAATGCAGCTGTAGCACCTTAATTGTGTTTATTTTAGACAAATCTTTAAAATTGTGAAAAAAATATACATTATTGGTCGTTATCTGATTTGATGCATCTCTTTTTGTCTATGTGTTTGTTTGTCTCTGTGTGTGATGCAGTTCTTCTGGAGAAGACGAACACTAATGGCCAGACCAATGATTAAAGAATCAGGGATGGCATCTCTACTGTTGGAGAATCCTTATTATATCCTTAGAAGCATAACCCATCTCGTATTTGTTTGCCATGTAAACCTATTTACATCAGTATCAGGAATTACTATTCTTATCTGACTCCTCCTTGACTCCGTGCTGTACACGGATACAGGAAACCTAAAGACCAGCTGTGAGTGTTTGTTTACCTGCAGCAGTGTCTTCAGAATACACAATGCATGTTTACGGTGTGCTTGTGTTTTTGATGCAGTCGCTCCAGTCTGAAGAACGTCTCAGATCTGTTTGTGATGGGTGGAGCGTTGATCCTGGAGTCTGCTGCACTGTTGCACTGGCTGGAGCGAGAGGGCTTCTGGCCCCTAGGAATGACTGGCATTTCTATGGGTGGACATGTAGGTTCCTCATTTACATGTGATTGAATTACTTCATGTAGTTTTTAATAATCTATGTTCTGAAGAACCTGTTCCTGTGTAACGCGTCCAATATGTATTGCTCTTTTTTTATCCTAGATGGCATCATTAGCTGTAACAAACTGGCCCAAACCAATTCCGCTCATACCTTGTTTATCCTGGACGACCGCTTCAAGTGTTTTTACCACAGTAAGATCAAAGTTGTATTACTATAAAATTACCAGGGAGAAACTTAAAAACTAGTTTTAAGCTCCGATTTATCAAGTTAGTCATTGGTCAAAATTCAGTTTGAAACTGCACTGTGGGATATTTTAATGAACAATAAATATCTTTTTTTAATTTATTTTTTAAATAGAAAATACTGCTTATTTAGTGAGTTTATGAATGTAAGTGATTACACATAATGTAGAACTTATCTCTAAAGAGCTTCTACTTTTGACTTGCGGTATATTTGTCATAATATAAGAAATGAAAGTATGTAGCAGTGTTATGCTATTAGTTCAGAAAATGTTTTACTAATATTTCTTTTTTAATTTGTAGTTTGATTATTTTAATTTCAACTTTTAGTACAGCAAATAAACACATCCCCGGTTTCATAGACATGGCTTAAGCCTAGCTCCAGACTAAAATGTAATTCAGAGCTCCTTCAACTGAAACAAACTTGCACCGACTGATCTTTTTTTGTTTCAAGATGCACACCAGTTCATGAAAATTGCTTAAATGTCCTAATTGAACTATGGCCTAATCCTGGCTTAGTCTAAAGACCCGTTCACACCGAGCATGATTACTGTAAAAATAATGATATAAGCATCCATACCAGTGAACAATGTTGTCTGTTTATTCTAAGCACACTTGCGGGTGCTGCCTTAAATTCTCCAGGTCGTGATAGCAGGATGGATTCTGATTGGCTGTCAATGTTTGTGTCATTCATCTCCTGGAAAAATGATCAATTATATCGTTTCTCTGTTCCTTTATTGTTCTAGTGTTATGGCATCATTATCTTTATAGTTATCATGCCTGGTGTGAACGGGCCTTTCAGTTAAAATGTTTGTTTTGT
The DNA here is from genome assembly GCA_034779775.1 of Enteromius afrohamiltoni. NCBI lineage: Eukaryota > Metazoa > Chordata > Actinopteri > Cypriniformes > Cyprinidae > Enteromius > Enteromius afrohamiltoni. The sequence continues at coordinate 8,121,069 of JAUYWG010000048.1, forward strand.
TTTGTAATAACCCTGGTAGGTTGGAATTTCTAAAAGCAGCATTAGTCATTTAGCTACTGAACCTCATAGCTGTGAATACCTTCACGTCTTCATTCTTGTGTCAGTGAGTCAACCGCGTCAGAACTTGATAAAATAGACGTCACCAAGTGTCACTCACTCCCATTTGCATTTGGTTATGTTCAGTTCATTGATTCAGATGACCTAAAATAAAAGGGAATCATTTTAGGAAACTAGGTGACTGAACCCAGTTAATTAAAGGCTTTTTTTATTTTTACTGTATGCATGCCTTGGAGTATTTCCTCTTCAGTTTAATAATTTGATTGACCTAAAACACATAAAATTATTTCCTTTTCTGTTTTTTTTCCCTGCTTTTCTGCAGGGTGTTTTAAGTCGAGCTGTGAATTGGAGAGAACTGGAAAAGCAGTATTGCGCACACCCAGTCTATGAGGAAGAAATCATCAATATGTTGGAGTATTGTGGAGTAGGTAGTTTATTCTGTTTTGTTGCAGTTTTGCTTGATTTTATATGAAGGGCTCCACAATAGATCACAGACGAAGATACATTTTGTTCCTTATGTAATGCATCACATGACTTATGTTGAAGGTGCAACATTTTTGACAAATCACTCACTGACACACCCGTGATTTTCAGACAGACTCATTCCGGATGGGTCAGGAATTCGTGAAAAATGCACCAAGCAGCTTTGACAGTCTCTCTGACCTGGATCTTACCCATGACCTTCTTGACCTCCACTCGCCAGAAAGGGACCACCAGATGGGGCTGCGCTCCACTTGTTCTCAGTCTGGGACTGGAGGTCATGCCTCAGACTCAGCCCTGTTGATGGGCAGAAGAGAGAGGGATGGGCTGGATCAGATGCTGTCGGCTGTGAGCAGCAGCGGGCCTCATTTGGACATGCTACATGCTAAAAACATCAGCAGCGGGGGTGCTCAGCAGCATTCGCTGCAGCAGGAGTCTCTGTGTTTCATGAAGGGTGTTATGGACGAATGCACACACATCGCCAATTTTTCAGGTACAAGTCTGTTTGTTTTGTTAACATGGTTATGACTCGGTTCCTGTATTTGATCCTCTATCTCTCTTGCATCCAGTGCCTGTAGATCCCAGTCTGATCATTATAGTCCAGGCAAAAGAAGACGCTTATGTTCCACGCACTGGAGTTCGCAGCTTACAGGAAATTTGGCCTGGCTGTGAGGTCCGCTACCTCAATGGTGGCCACATCAGTGCCTACCTCTTCAAACAAGGACTGTTTCGGTGAGTCAGACTTAAAAAAATAAATAATAATAACGTAGAAGCATCATAAATTTATCAGAAATGTAATGCATGTTTCGTGCACTTTACTCCAAATATGCCTGGCTCAACATATTTATTGAAAATGTCCAATTTGAAAGAACAATTTATTTATGAATCTCTGCTTCTCTTATGAATGTGGTTAGTAGGGAAAGCAAGCTTATTAGTTAACCGCAACAGAATATTAGAATATACACAAATACTATGCACTAAAAACATTGTTCTTTATGCTGTTTTTTTTTTTTCAGTCCAGAAATATTAATATTAATATAATTGTATATTGTTTATTTTTATGTATATATAAAATACATACATATGCATATATATATATATATATATATGTATATAATATAATATTTATTTGAGAAAAATATTACATTTATTTATCAAATATATTTATATATAAATTATATGGATGTTATTTATGTAAACATATATATACATATAATTTATAATTTAATTATTAATTGTTTGACAACGCTAATAATAATTTAAATGTTTTGTAATGGCTGCTGAAAATTCTACTTTGGATCACAGACAGAAATAAATAATTTTTTAAATGTAGTAAACAGAAAAAAAGTGTTAATGTAAAAGTAATAATGTTTTTACATTATTATTGTTTTACGGTATTTTTAATAAAATAAATGCAGTTTTGGTTAGCATTATAATGCATAATAATTATTTGGTTGAATATTAGCACAGTATTTGTTATAAAGTGAATGAACAATGGTTTATCAATTTGAAATGTATGCATTAACATTTCGGTTTCATCCATTATTGTTGACCTCTAGGCAAGCAATTTACGACGCCTATGACCGGTTTCTTCAGAAGTATCCCAGCCTATAGCCACAGATTTTTTTTGGTACTCAGCACTGAAAAGAATTGTTGGATTTTGAAAGTATGATGTGGAGATACAGAACATGATGACGAGGACTGTGATTCTTACAGAAGAATGTGTAATTGGAACTAAACCTGGTGCTACCAAAGGACGTCAGTGGCAGAAGTGTGTTCCACTGTGTGATACACCTCATAACTCGGAGTGACCTGAAGCCAAATTTCATATGCTCGACCCATACAAAACCTTGTCTTCCTGACCTCACTGCCTTTTAATCATGTATATCATCATGACCGAAACATATTTCACCAAAACAAAATAAAGATGTGCCTCCAAACCATAATTCACTTACACATTAAGGTGTCTTTAAATCTCTTAATGAAGCAGATCTCTGAAAATACTGTATTTTGGACTGTAGGCCAAATTAATGAATTGGATATGCATTCAATATTTTTGTTTAGAATATTGAAAAGAATATTGAAAGAATATTGTCTTTTTAGAGCTATTTTTTGCCCGTTTTTTATAAAATGCACTAGAAAATGGCACTTTTTAATCTTGCAGATATATCTAATCAAAAATAAAATATAAATTATACAAATTGCAATGGTGCTCATATGAGGCAGAACTCAAACAATTCAGAATTTTCTGTGAACTGCTGTTTTTTTAATCCCTTAAATCCTAATCACTGCCAATTACTACGGTAACATCTAACAATCCTAATGTTTCAATAGACTGAAATGTTTTATGTATTTCTACTGTCGCTTTGTCTGATCATGTTTGATATTCACTGTGTTCATCATGAGCCATTCATTTCTCCACTTTAAAAATAAAAAGACAAACCAAAGTATTTGTCTTTTTTTACGGTCACAAATGCTACATAATGACATATATGAGATCAGGTAGGATATAATATAGACAACACAGTATTATGCAAAATAGTTATTTTTTAGATTAGATATAACTTTATTGTCATAACAGATGTACAAGTACAAGGCAACGAAATGCAGTTTAGGTCTAACCAGCAAAGCAATAAGCAGCAAGTGCAGGATGAAGGTATAAGTCTGCTTGTAGCAGATATGTACAAGCAGAAACTGGATCATATTTACAGATGGATGTACAGTAATATGAACATAATATACAGTTTATTAACTATAATCAGTAATTACAAGTATATGCACAGGTTGCTGTAGTAATCATGAATATGCATTTACTATATTACGGTTTGACGTATAAAAATAAAAATGTATAATCAAAAATTTACAAGTGTACATGTGCAATGGGTGTATAACAAGGCATTAAGGGTTATAAAAATATCACAATTTTGTGTTCTGTATGTATATAAATAAACGGTACACAATAATATAATTAAAGTTACTAAATAAAAACGCATATGAAAAAAACAGTAGTGCAATTATTATAAAATCACCCATAATAAATGATGTATAATGTACAAAAACAGAAATATAAGCGATTGAAACCAAAATTAAGTAAAAATATGGTTATCTGATAGTTTTAATGTACATCTACTGTTTTAATAAACTTTAATAAGCTACACAATATTAAACAAAACAAATATTAACAATGTTAATATTTAATGTGTTATTTTAACGGCGTTGGCTCCAATTAAATAACGTGTTTGCGTATGTTTATTGTGTATTAAAGCTGCACGTGTTAACTATGTTGATATTTCTCTCTCAATCTTGCGCTACTGTAGTTTGACCGACTGTACTCTGTCACCTGGAAATATTGCCCTGATTAAACATGGAGTCCTCGGTTTTTCCCCAAGCCTGCTGAAGCCGTTTGCCATCAGTACGTGTGACCCCTGAACCTGCTCGAGAGAGTGAGTGTGTGTGTGTGTGTGTGAGAGTGCCAGCCCTCCGCCATATTCACTGTTGTCTTGCCTTGTGAAAGAACAGGAGCATTCGCGACTGCCTACAAGAACCGAAACTGTGTTTTTACACCGAACCTGGAGACCAGCCGACGGGCATAATACGGACTAAAGCGATGGCGAGGAAAAAAAGCAAGCAGCAGGGCGTTGGGGCCAAGGATTTAGTGTCGGGACAGCAGCAGTCGAAGAAGCCCGGCGATGCGGGAGCAGCAGCAGCAGCGGCGGCGGCAGGCGGCGGCGCTGGCGGTGGAGGAGATGCAGGAGCGAGCAGGACCAATCAGGTAGCTAATGCTAACACGTACATCCAACAACACACCTCCTCGAACCGGTTCGCGCCGCTAGCGACTTGATTTTGAATGATTTTAACAAGCGCGGTGTCTAGGACTCTGTTGCACGTGCAGTTATTTGTGTTTTCGCGCTTATTTTGCGTTTTGTAGCGCCTGATTAGCGATGTCCGACTCATGAACGACTCGGATCGTTTTGTGAATCGGTTCACCAACTCTGTCTGAAAGATTCGTTTGCGAAGCGGATTGAATCCGCCAGAGCAGTTCTGGAATCAAAACAACTGACTGAGAAATGTTTTGATAGATGGAGTTAAAAGTGCTTTATTTTATTAGCAAATATGGTTACACAAACGTGCTGAGAATATGGTGTCCGCAAAACAAAAAAAAATGTATTTAAAGGTTGTATTGCTAATGTTAATTATATTTAGAGAGCTGAATCCCGTGCAAAATGAACATGAATGAGTCATAAAAAATATATGAAACACGTTTATTAAAAACGTAACAAACAAAAAAGCGTGACAACAGTATGTGCAGATTACGCCGCTCTGGGATGCCTGGGACGACGTGATGTCGTATCTACGTTTGGACGTAAACGAATCTGTTTTTGAATCGGTTCTTTGAAATGAACTGTTCGAGTGAACCGTTTCGCGGAAATGATTCGGATTTCCCATCAGTACGCTTGCTTTCGCGCTGCACGGGCGGAGCACCACTATCTCGCTCGCCACCTATGCAAAGATTTAAATAAATAAATATATTGCCTTTAGATCAGTCTAATAGCCCCAAGCAGTGCAGTATCTTACATCTTAATGTCTGATGAGAAACTGATTGCATATGTATAACGTTAGCTGATTAAAGAAAGCTAAACGAAAGTACGTGAAGCACAAAGCTAACAGTGTGTTATGTTGCTGTCGTCTACTGCTGTGGCTACTAAATTATTCCTGTAGAGATTCGGCTAACGCGGTGCTAGTAACCCAGCCATGGAGTCTCACTTTATGTTCTGACATAATTATGATGTGTTTTTGCAGTAAATTACTGTGGAGGCATATTTACTACGTGCCAAAGAGTTGCGTTATTGTCATACTGTTCAGTTCTAGCTTTTAATGGTTCCCAACCTGCTAATGTGACTATAAATATTTTCAACACTCTAAATGTTGTACTTCCAATGCACAAAAACATAAATCATATTTGAACTGATGTATTTAACGTTATGATTTTGCACAGATTAGATTTTATACACAGGTTACTTTAATTTGGGTTACAGTAGTGTTTCTTAACCCTTTCAGTTTTCTATGATGTTGGAACAGCTCTATGTAGAAAATGTATATTTGTGATGTGAGTTAAGTGAGTTTTGCAATATAGCAACTCATTTGCAAAAAATCATGCTTTAATTATTGAATTCCTGCTATAAAAAGCTTGTCCCTCTGACCAGCCAGTCATTGACTTGACAGATAGTGTCTTTGTGTAAAGGCTTTTTTTTTTTTTTAACATACACAGGCTTCCGAAGCACCATAACATTATCTCTAATGATCTAGAACAAATTAAAATAAGCTTTAGACATAAGCAAGCAAATATTTAATGTCTGCAGTGCTCATTTCCTTGAAGAAAATGAATCGTAATGGGAACAAAAAATGTTATTCATGACCACATTTAACTTAATTTTACTCCACTGGATGCTTTTATTTTATTTTTCTACCAGCCACCGAACCACTTATATCTGCAGTTCCTACAGCCTTTCATTTTTGTTCTCCAGGCGTTGAAAATTTCTGAAAATTAATGATTAAATTTGTCAAACAATTATAATTTTTTTACTGGGTACGGATGTAGCTAGCTAAACTAGTCAGTCTGTTGCTATTGTTGTTTTTTTTTATTCATTTGCTCTCATCCCACAGTCCATGCACACCTGCTGCTTGCTGTGCCATCGGGAGTTTAAAGACTGGGGGGCAGGCCAGGTGAACGGGCTCCCTAGTCACGGGTCCAAACTGGCCGAGGCTGTACCTGCACTCTCCCAGGCCCTACTGAGGGAGGTTCCAGGCCGCAAGCTGGCAGACGCCGTGCCTTCGCTCTCCCAGTCACTGTTGGGTGAGGTGCCGCTGTGGATCTGCCAGAGCTGCAGGAAGAGTGTGGAAGAGGAGGAGAGGAGAACAATTCAGGAGCAAACCGCGCAGGTAATTGAGATTAGCTCTGGGGAATTCTTTGAAATTCAGATTTTATGGACTAGTGTTTATAGAAACAGTTCAAATGCATTATCTTTATGAATTTAGAATATGGTTAATGTTGTGTGGAATTTTGTGAAAAGAAATTGGATGTACGTTGGAATCTATGAGCTGTAGCTTCCGGGTTTCATCGCATTTATTCGGAATATGAAACAAAGTGGTAAACAAATCACACTGAAACATTACTGAAAACTGACTTCTATACCATTCTCGGTCATTTGTGACGTTTAAACAACCAATATCACAGTTCATACTGGTATTTAAAAACATACATTGTAAATATGTTTACACAAAAATATTGGAATGTGTTTGAAAGAAAATGCATTTGTTTTCTTTAAAGAAACATGCATTTAGTTTAATGTGTCGCTTCACATTTTTTGTAATTGTGAAACTCCAAAGAAAATTTGTGTATACCATTTTTTAAACATAAGAAGACATCCAGAATGTTTTCAAATGCTTCATTTTGTACCAAGCAATCTTTTTTTGTAAATTATTTTCTTAAGCTGTCTTCCTTAAAATTGAAATAGATTTGAATAAAATTACATATGTTGAAATAAAAAAAAAAATACATGTAAAATAAAACAATTGAACATAAAAATATATATCTGTAATATTTTCTTATCGAATGCAATTACTGTATCAAGTGATCCATTTTTTGGGCTTATCTGTATTGAAAGATTGCACTGAACAATGATCAACAAGGTCTGTTGATGTTAAGTTAAGTGCGCTGTGCCACAGATGTGACTAAAACTGTCCTCTTCCTTATACCGGAACTCTTAGTATGTCATTGAGGACGATCTTGTGTACACAACACACAATCACCATGTAGATCCCTAACTGATTTTTTAGACACCACATTTTGTGTTCTTTCACTTGTTTGAAAGATGACTGTGTTGTTATCCAGGTGCCGCTGTCCCACTCTTCCTCGTGTAAGTCTCAGAGCTGTGGGAACGGTTATCCAGAGCATAGCTCGGTGGATTGGGACCCCAGCTCCTTCCTCTCGGCGCGCAAACTGTCTGGTCTGTGGAATTCGGCACATTCTAACGGAGGGTCTCAATGCAACCACAGCACACCTACGCTTTCACAGAGTATGTCTCTTTTATTTCATTAAACTGGAACACTGAATTGACCATCTCAGGCTTTCGATTTCCTACATAACGGTGCTTAAGCTTTCACATTGCTCCATTATTTTTTTTTTCTCGGATTGTGAACTTGAATCAATATGCCATGCTCATTTATTTATTTTTTTGGTGCTTATCTGTGTAAAAAGTGGGATAATGTGCAGGATTGTGGCAAAATAAAACTCTGCAGGGTTTATATATGACCTGATTTTATTGTCCTGATAGGCGGAACGTTGGGACCAGCTTGCCATGAGAAGAGATCCTCTCATGATGCTCCGGGGAAGGCTGCCAAAACATTCGGGACTAAAGTCTGTCCCTACAGTCATCCTGCATCCCAGAATTCCAATGCGGCTTCTTCTGGGACACTGTCCGCCTCCACTGATCTATGTAAGACCAACCCCAAGCACTTCAAGACAATGTGTCGACGACCAACTCCTCCAGGTAAGAACACAATTCAGGCCACAATATGAAATATGGGTAACACTTATTAGTTAATGCAACATTTTTAGCAAATTGATGAGATGCATTATATTAGCTAACAATGAACAGTATTTTTGCAGCTCATTTAGTGCACGAAGCGTTCTTATTATTATAAAGTAACATTGCATTCCTTTACTGCCACATTTGATCAATTTAATGCATTCTTGCTGTGTAAAAGTACACATTTCTGTAAATTTTACTTAATTCAAAACTTTTAGAGATATTAACATACTCTATTAGAAGTTGTTTTTAATCTCAGTGCGTCTATTGATGTTTTGTTTAGGTATAGTAGATGATAGAGGAGTTGAGGTACTTGTTCTAATTTTAGCGCAGGGTTGCAGTAGAAAGACTAAAGGAGATGGTGTGGGAGAATAGGGACGCATACACAACAGCTTTAATGTAAATGGTGACATTTTAATGCTTTTTAATTTATGTAGTTCACCATTTACTCATATCGCACCACATTATGTAATAAGTGTGAACTGCAAGCTTTTAACTTTACCCTAAGCATCATACCTAATGTGACAAATAATTGTCAGACTCCATTTAAAGTCAACTTTGTTGTTATGTAAGAGGATATTATGAACCAATGAAGATTCAGTGGGAAGTACCACCAGATGCAGCAAAAATAGAAACCAAGCGACCAATAAAATGTCCTGTTGGTTGTTGCTGTCAGTCAAATTAACATGAAAGAGATATGATTTGTTGCTTGTGTCTGGCCAAGATACAGTTTGTGCAAACTTGAATCTAAATAGACAACTACTAATGAGTGAGAATTAAAACGTGCAATTCTTTACAGGTGAGGCGTTCCACCCAAATGACCACCACCAAGCTGCAGACTTGTCAGTGCCGCCCAACAGTCCGACGGGTCTCTCATCCCAGCATTCCTCGCTGCTGCCTCCTAAGCAAAACTCCAGTCAGCATGTTCATGTCAACTCCGCTAGTTCGGGGCTGCCTTCACACGCTCCCTTCTCCCCGCTGGTACCAAACGTTCACGCTCCCGCAGCCAAGCACTCGAGTGGGGCGGACAGTCCGGTAGCCCTACACAAGTCCAGCACTTGCAAGAACTCCCACAATTCCGCTGTTAACCCACCAAATAGCAAACTCAGCAACTCGCTCATAGGATGCAGTCATCCGTGCAATGGACACAGTAACGGCAGCTCTGTAGCCTCCTCCAATGCTGGCCATCTAACGTCTGGAGCGTGCAGGTGAGCATCGGTGGATGTACACTGAGCATTGGTTGTTTTTATTACTCATTATTTCTGTGTGTTAAATTGTGTTTTGTATGAGCAGGGACCAGGCGTGTAAAGGGCACAAGTTGCCCAATGGGACATTGTGTCACGCTCCGCCCTGTGAGCTTGAAGAAGGAGATGATGAAGACAGCAGCTCGGAGCGCAGCTCTTGTGCTTCCTCCTCCACCAATCAGAAGGACGGGAAATACTGTGACTGTTGTTACTGCGAGTTCTTTGGCCACAACGCGGTATGTTTTGGTGGTGGTGTTTTTTTCTGATGTATATTTTTAATTAATAGAGATTGTATTTTAAAACGCATTGTGTTCCGTGCGATTTATTTCCTAAATTTTCTTTACTTGGTCTTAAGTCTAGTTCTATTACCCAGAAACCTTGTTTTCGTCTTCATCTCTGTTTAATCATTGTACACATTATGTTTGTTCTCTGTCTGCCATGACTAAAAGGATTTGTTTTCCTCTGTATAGCCTCCGGCTGCCCCCACTAGTCGGAACTATGCTGAGATCAGGGAGAAGCTTCGGTCCAGGCTGACCCGCCGTAAAGAGGAACTTCCTCAGAGGCAGGATCTAGACCCTGCAGCACCGAGTGCCATAGACCATCGAGACGTGGACGAACTCTTAGACTTTATCAACAGCACAGAGCCCAAGCCTGTCAACAGCGCCAAGGCTGCAAAACGGGCACGGCACAAACAGAAGAAAAAGGTACAGTGTTTGTTTTTCGTTTTAGTTTTGTGTATAAATATCTGCTTCAGGTGTCACGTTGGAAGTGTAAGATCTTGAATTCTGGAAAAATAAGAAAATGTAAAAAATCATGTGACACTTAAGACTAAAGTAATGTCAGCGGAAAGTTTAGCTATGCCATCAAAAAAAAAAAAATTAAAAAAATAAATAAATGAAAATACATTTTATAAAAAAAATAAATTAATAAATT